>SKCR01031988.1:0-151350 GCA_019454045.1 Zanthoxylum bungeanum
AAACCAGAAAAATCCAATCAAACTATGAAAACCCTAAAACTTGAAAACTTAAGAGAACCTGGAAATTGTGATGACGAATCCAAGTCGAGATCTCTTTGTCCTTAAGAACTTATTAGCCTCCGTCTCCGGTGCTCTACGAATTCGAAATGGCCAATGTTCTCCCAGGATTCCTTGGATACTTCTTGTTCAAGGAGCACTCCTTAACAAATGTTTGAACTTGGAATATGGTGGAACTCTCTCTTTAAAAATAATGGAAATTGACTCAAAGTAATTCGAATGCTTTTTCTATATCTGAAATTGGACATGGAGCCTCCTTTATAAAGGCATGGAATTAAGGGCACCCATTGGGTTGGGGTGCAACCCTCCAAAAGGTTATACCCCTCCCATCCAAAAGACATATCCATCATTTAAATAATATTAGAAGAATTTCCAACAATCCCCCACAATTCTTCAAATATTCATGCAGACACTTGAGAGAGTTACCATGAATTAAAGCTGCATCAAAATAGGTAGCTTTTGCCTTGAACCTTTCCTAGTGAATGACAATCGGATTTACTTGGCAAACTAGTGACCCATAGTCTTGAATTGTTCTGCTATTGGTGTAAACCAAGACAATTTCCAACACACAACTTTACTTCGACCATTATCACGTTCTACAGTTGTGTTCATTTCGGCCCTGAACAACGGCCATGGATTCATCAAGCACTTTAGGGAAATCAGCCTGTAAAATCCCATGGAAGATGACTCACTTCGTACTTGAAATATGTGATCTACTATGAAGAGATAATATGCCTTTACCCCCATTAGAACTCATCTCTTAATATACTGATCATTAAAATCCTTAGCTTATCCTAACCTTGACAGACAACACTCGGCGTCATTATCGGAATGGGAAAGAGTACAAAACTCTTCAGTGATTGTTTTGAATTGCACAAAGTTTCAGTTGTCCCTTTTGAACATAGATCTTGGGATCTCCATTCAGCTAGGTTGTGTTTCCACATTGATAATTCTTAATTTATAGTCTTCAAGCCCATTCCCCTCGATGACTTCTCAACCTACTCTCTAGGTAAACCTTTAGTTAGTGGATCCGCTAGGTTTTCCTTTGACTTAACATAATCGATCGATATTATGCCACTTGAGAGCAGTTGACGTATGATATTGTGTCTCTGACGTATATGTCGAGACTTACCATTATACATTGTATTTTGGGCTCTCCCAATAGCCAATTGGATGTGAGAATGTATGCTTATCGTTGGCACCAGTTTGGGCCAACTAGGAATATCCTCCAGGAAGTTTCGAAGCCATTCGCTTCTTCCGCTATTTTGTCTAACGCTATGAACTCTGATTCCATAGTAGACCGGGCAATACATGTTTTCCTCGAGGATTTCCATGACACGGACGCACTACCAAGTGTGAAAACAAATTCACTCGTAGATTTGGAATCCACTGTTTCAGATATCCAGTTAGCATCGTTGTATCCCTCTAGAACAACAAGATATCTCTCGTAATGTAGTCCATAATTTGAAGTTTCTATCAGATACCTCAAAACTCTTACTACGGCTTTCCAGTGGTTATGTCCTGGATTGCTCGTATATCTGCTAAGCTGGTTCACAGCTTGAGCGATATCAGGTCGTGTGCAATTCGTGAGATACATCAGACTTCTGATGATTCTCGAATACTCTAATTGCGATACGCTTGAGCCATTATTCTTTGATAGATGAAGAGTTAGGTCCACATGGGTTCTAGCCACATTTAGATCCCATTTGCTATATTTCTCAAGTATCTTCTCAATATAATGAGTCTGGGATAATATATATCCGTCTGATGTCCTAGAAATCTTAATTCCTAGGATCACATCAGCTACTCCCAAATCTTTCATATCAAATCTGCTGGATAACATGTTTTTGGTAGACTGAATCATTTCATGATTACTACCAATTATCGGTATAACGTCTACATAGAGACATACAATGACATATCATTTTTGAGTTGATTTGGTGTACACACATTTATCACACTCATTGGTTTTGAACCCACTTGACAACATCTCTTTGTCAAATTTCTCATGCCATTGTTTAAGTGCTTGTTTTAATCCATACAAGGATTTTACAAGTTTGCACATCTTCTGTTCTTGTCCAGGAACATTAAACCCTTCTGGTTGTTCCATGTAAATCTCTTCATCCAATTCACCATTCAAGAATGATGTCTTTACATCCATTTGATGTATTTCAAGACTAAATATAGCTGCTATGGCTATGAGCATTCTTATCGATGTGATACGAGTCACCGGTGAATAAGTGTCAAAGTAATCAAGGCCTTCCTTTTGTCTATAACCTTTTTATGACAAATATTGCCTTATACTTATCTATTGATCCATCCGTTTTCATCTTCCGTTTGAATATCCATTTGTAGCCCAGTGGCTTACACCCTGGAGGAAGATCAACCAACTCCCAAGTATGGTTCTGTAGGATTGAATCAATCTCACTGTTAATAGTCGTTTTCCACAGAGGTGCATCCGGAGAAGACATAACTTCTTTATAGCTTTGAGGCTCATTTTCTAACAAGTATGTCAGAAAATCGGGACCGAATGACTTAGACGCTCTAGCTCTTTTGCTACGTCTAGGTTCGATTGTCTTAACGTTTGGACGTTGATCTGATTCTTAGTGAACCTGATCACTGTCTTTGACAGTGTCAAACGTTCTTTTGAGAGACTTTGTTATTTGTCTTTCCTTACAATGAAACGTCTCTTAAAAAAATATCGCATTTCTTGACTCAATTATCATATTCGGATTGATGTCAGGAATATCAGACTTTTGTACCAAGAATCGATACGCACTACTATTGCGAGCATATCCAATGAATATACAATCAACAATTTTGGGTCATATTCTAACCTTTTTAGGTTTAGGAACCATTACTTTGGCAAGACACCCCCACACTTTTAGGTATTTGTAGGAAGGTACGTGACCTTTCCACAACTCATATGGTGTCTTGTCCAATCTTCTGTGAGGAAGCTTGTTTAGAACGTAGTTCGCGGAAAGCAAGGTTTCCCCCCACAAGTTCTGGGGTAAACCAGAACTTGTCAATATGGCATTCATCATTTCCTTCAACGTTCGGTTTTTGCGCTCATCAATCCCGTTTTGTTGAGGAGAATAAGGAGCAGTGGTTTCGTGAATAATTCCGTGCACATAATAATATTCACCGAATGGTGAAACATATTCACCACCTCTATCACTCCTGATTCTTTTGATTTTCTTGCCAATTTGATTTTCAACTTCGTTTTTATAGTGTAAAAAGCTCTCAATAGCTTCAGCTTTGCTCCTCAGGGAATACACATAACAGAATCTTGTGTTATCATCGATAAAAGTGACAAAGTACTTTTTACCGTCTATTGTTTGCATAATATTCATGTCACACACGTCAGTGTGTACAAGTTCTAAGGGTTCAGAACTGCGTTCTATGGAATGAAATGATGTTCTATTGCTTTTGCTTCAACACATACCTCACACTTATGTTGGCTATCAATTATAAATTTAGGTATAAGGTCCATGTTAATTAATTTACGCATTGTATCATAATTAACATGTCATAACCTCCTATGTCATACATTTTATAACTCAATAATATAAGCAGAAGTTTTAGTTTTATTAATAACATGATTGACAGTCATTACATTTAGTTTGAAAAGGCCCTCAGTGAGACATCATTTTCCAACATACATATCATTCTTAGTCATTATAAATTTATCAGAAACAAATACAAGCTTAAAACCAGCCTTACTAAGGAGAGAGCCCGAGACCAAAATCTTCTGAATATCTGGAACATGCAGTACATTCTTCAATGTAAGCTCCTTTCCGGATGTCATCTTCAGAACCATTATGCCTTGTCCAACCAACTGAGAGGTATACAAGTTTCTGTTGGATAATTATGACCCATAGCGTCACTATTTGTATAGATAATGGTGTTGTTGTACAAATTAACTATGTGACAAAGGAGATTGCACTCTTATCATTTGTGATTAGATCACCAAGATATATAAATGATAGGAGGTCCATGTGATTTGTTCCTGGATTGAGAATGATATGAGACAGTATCAATCCACGAATGATAAATCATTAAATATCCCTAGTCAGAGTATTATCGAGATTGGACATCGATGAATACGTAAAAGACTAGTATTACACTTGTGCGCGTTGTGAGGGCACAACGGCATAGTTCTCATATATTTGGGTATAGGATACTCATGCAAGGGTATAGGAGGTTGTGTTTTTTCCGATGGTACGGGAAACAGCTTCGCTCTAGATAGACCCCATCTGAATTCCATTGGTAGTATGACTGTGTGTCTATGGAAATCCGAAATCAGGGTAGGTGTATTTGGTCTTAACCTGAGACTTGCACCGCTAATACTTGCGACAATCAATATACTTTGGTTGCGGTCGTCCAAGGCTTTAACAGGTTCTGTGTACACCATGCTGGGTATATTGAGAATCGTAGTGTGTTGGGTGTGATGTCAAGATGGAAGTGTCACTCCAGTCATATGGAGTTGATGATCGTGCATGTATACATAACTGGTTCTCTATAAAGGTTGCAACCGTCGGGATAATATGACTTGGTCATGATTATCTGATATTAAAGAGACTAGTTGCTCGTAATCCGATATATGTTCGTACGGGGCAGACACTGTACCAGCCCGAGGCCTTGCATGTGATCATCCGATACTGGACAGAAATACGCAATACTACGTATACTACGCCTGATATAGATCTTTATTCCTGTAAGGATATTTCTGGAGAATTGGGTAGGCATGGCGCTTTACTAGAAGCCAACCTTGTCTTGTAATTCGCTATAAACGTAGTATGAGGTACTCACGTGTTCGGATAGTCCGACGACCGAATTTACGGCCAACATATCTGAGGATCTCATGGGTCGCTTCCCAAAGATTCACCGATGACGTATGACTCGCACTTTTAATTAATCTGGGATTAATAAGATGAGAGAGAAAATTAATCTGGGATTAATTGCGGAGATATTTTATCTAGGATAAAATATCAATTAAAGAGAGATAACGATTAATTTGGAATTAATCGGTAAATTAATATATTCGATATATTAAACGAAATTGGATTTCGACGCGGAACTAAAATTAGATTTTAATTCGGGCGAACGAGTTAATTTAGAATTGATTCGTTAGCGACGTGAATAGTGACTACGCTAGGCGGAATCATTTAATTACGACGCAACGGAAAATTCGTTAATTTGGAATAAGCGAACCCGAGCCCGTGATTATTTGCGAGCGCATTCGCATTTCGAATTCGAGTGCGGCACACAAGTCAAATCAAGCGTCAAATCAAGCGTCAAATCATTAATCACATCAAGCGTCAAATCACTTGTCACTTTGAGTGATGTGACTTGACAACTTGATTGATATATGTGACTTGATGGGAGTTGTTGAAAAGCTTTTAAAAGCTTGAGTGACATATATTATTATTATATGTTTGGTATATGTTAAATTGATTTTGGAAATCAATTACACTTTACACCATTTTACAACTTTTCTCTCTCTCCATTCTCTTCTCATCTCACGCCCAACAAGGGCTTTTCTTGTTTTGTTTTTCATGGAAAAATCGTGAGCAAGAAGGGAAGCAAGTGCGATTTTGTGGCAAAATCAAGAGTGCTAGCACACTCCGGGATCATGCGAAGGTGATAGGGAAGTCCACCCATGAGCCGGGAATCAAATGACGAAGCTTGGAGCTTGGATTTGTTGAAGGCCGAAAACAGAGAGGAAATCATCTCACTGCCGAATGCAGTCCAAGGCAGAAAGTTCGAGTTTTGTTGCCTCCCGCCTTCGCTCAAACCGATCGATGTGAGTATTCCACGACTTCCTCGAATGTATTCACACATGTTCATGCTTGTTTATTGATCCTTGGGACCTTAGTAAACTCCAACAATGGTATTAGAGCAGGAAAAGCATGAAAAAAGTTTAGGGCTTAAAATTTGGGTAAACTTGATTTTGAGCATGATTAATGAAATTGGATGAATTAGTATGCTTAAATGTGTTTGAATTGATGATTGATTGGATCAATTTGTTGAAATTATGTTGGAACAAATTTCCCCCCAATTTTTTGGTGTTGGCCGAATAAATATGCCTAAAATGTCTTAGTGATTTTTTGATTTTTGATTATTGGATGAGTTAGAATCATTCGGGAATGTGATTTAATGTCGATTGTGGATTTAATTGGATTGAAACCGAATCGGACAAAAATTACCCAATATTGCCGAGACATTAGAACCATAAAATGGGTTTGATTTTTGTTAAATTGTGTTGGACATGATTTAATGATAAATAATTAATTAGGCTAATTGATGTTTTAGGAATGTTAATTGGATAATTAATTGTGTAATGCATTTTAGGTAATTAAATTGGGAATTTGGAATTTGGCAATTTAATTGAATTGGGCCTATTTTGTGAAATTGGGCTTGAAAGTTGTTATTGGGCTTGGTTGTACCAAGTTGGGTTAAGGAAAATTGGATTGGATCCAATTGGGCCCAAAACGCTTCCATAAAGCCCAAATGCGACAAATGGACCTTTAAATTTAATTGGGCCTAATGGGCCAAAATTGATTTCTGGGCTTATGGGGTAACTCCCGGATTGGATTTTGGTTATTCGGTTTGACCCGAGTTGACCAAAAGTCCACGCCTCAAGAAATTAATTAAAAGCCCATTGGACTTTAATTAAATTAACGTTGGACGTTAATCGGGCTTTGAGACCCGTTGCGATTAAATTTGGAATTTAAGTCGTAAAGTTCGTTAATAAAGTATAGTATTTAATTTGGAATTAAATAGTGAATTAGAATTAAATACAAATTGAATTGGATTTAATTTTGTAGTTTAATTTAATTCGAGAATTCGTACTTTGAGTACTTATTCGCAAAACGAGTTTGACTCGAGCAAAATCAAATCGTTGTTTGAACATTGGATGATCACTAATTATTAGATTAATTAATTTGATTATATTGATTGATAACATGCTTGTGTGAATACATGGTTGTGATGCATGAATAATGTATATCTGATGGATATTAGATGGGTGGGGCAATTTTAGAAATTGTTGTAATAAATTTGATTTATTAATTGGACCTGCGTGTCCAGCCTTATCACCTCCTCATTCTTTGTATTCTCTTCTCACCTATTCCCCTCAATGTAAATGAGGTTTCTTTAGAAGTATAGTGTAACGGGTAGAAGTAATACATTGCTAGCGGGAGAGAGAAATGAAGAGATTTGATTAGGATCAATGTGTAAAGTATCCATCCGCATATCATTATTATTTTATCATATGCGCTTTATTATGTGTTTACAATGCATGTTTAAGGGTGTATGATGATGAGACCTTAACAAAGATAATAAATTGGTTGCCAATTTGCACGTGAAAAACCCTCGCACAATATTAAGCGTCTTTCCTTCTATTGAGTGATTCTCACTCAAGATCTGAGACTGGCATTGGCTTGTTGGCCAAAGTCAAGGCCTTTGTCCGTCGAGGATGTGTTTGAATCACGAGAGCTTTGTTCCATATTGGTGTCTTGTCCAAGTTGTGGTTTGTTGGCCAAAGTCAAGACCACTTCTTGTCCATCGACATTGATTACGAAGCTTTCCATGGTCAATGGGTCGCGCTTGACTGGGATCACTCAGTTTGTTGTGCCAAAGCCAAGCTTAGTTGATTCAGAGGAAAAAGTTAGGTAATACATTGGATGTATTGCCATAAATAAGATATATGTTTCGGACTTGGATGTCCCCCTACCGGATCTAGGAATTGGATTGGATCCAATCGATCTTAGAGATCTACCTAGTTAATTATAATACAATTTGTTGGCCAAAGTCAAGATTGCGTGATATTTAACGGGATCCTAGCCCACTAGGAAACATGGTTTCCCGAGTACTCGACAGAGGGTTAGAGGCTCGCCGAAAAATAGTGGGAGGCAAGAATTGAATTTGCAATATTCGTTTAATTACTTGTCATACGCGCTCAAACAAATATCAATTCGTCATATAATTAAATGTTAGTTGGACTAATATTTAATGTTATTTTTATAAATAGTTGGACTATATTCAAACTATTCATTTATAGTTGATTTTATAATTGGATTATAGTAATCAATATAATTGATTTTAATCTATTAAATTATAGTTGACTAGATACATTATCTCTATATCAGTATTTGACCCGCTGCGGGTGAACCTTTATGTTCTATAACACTAAAGTGTTTCATTATATAAAGATGTATTGAGATAAACAATTAGATGTGAATAACAACATTTATATTTTGAATATAAATAATCTCAAACATATAACATGACAAACGAACAGCTCAAACTGATTTAATCATAAGAAATTGATGTGGCATTGTTGTCTGGGACACAATCAAACAAGACTCGTATATCCACACTTTCGAAGAGTGGGTACTCGGACTGATTTGATTCTATTCAAATAAAGTCTACGAATCTAGTTTATTGGGCAAAATGCCTATAACACTATTTACTTGGTAAAAGTGTAAATGCCACCGATCTGTTAGCCCTAGCTCATAGTGAAGCAAGTGGGCCCAGGTCTAGCTATGCTAGAGGTGGATATGAATATTTCGTGACCTTTACGGATGTGGCATCGCGTTATGGTTATGTGTTTCTTTTGAGAACACAAATCAGAAACTTTTACAGTTTCGACACGAAATAGACAAACAGATCGGCTATAGTATTAAACTGTCACGGTAAGACCGTAATGGAAAATACTTAAGCAATAAGTTTCTAGTATACTTGAAAGAGTATAATATTCTTTCAATGAGGACTCCTCCCGGAACATGTCATTTTGACGGTGTGTCCAAAATGAGTAACCGAATTTTGTTGGACATGATAAGGTTAATCATGAGTCGTTCTGAGCTACCATTTCCTTCAACGGATAAGCTTAAACAATGCAGAACTTATTTAGAATAAGGTTCCATAAAAATCTTTTAGACAGATTTCATATTAGATATGAACATGAAAGAACCCGGGTTTCACATTCCTGATTATTTGGGTATGCTAGGCATATGTTTGGATGATACCAAACTAAAACCCAAATTGGATAAGTGCCAATTGTAGGTTATCCTGGGGATACCAAAGTATAGTACTTATACAACTCACAAGAGAACAGTTAGATTGTTGCTCGCCATGCGGTTTTCCTAAGAGGAATACTGATATGCAGTGGTAAGTGGGAGGATAGTAAAACTCGATGAAAATCGGAGTAATACCGTTCTAGATACAGATCCTAATGGAACACATAAATAGTTCATCAAGGATGAAACTATACCATAATCTTCGAATACACAAGAACCGTGTATGTCGGAGAGAGTCAGAAAACAACCTGGGGTATGGGTTTCTGATCTCACCTCATAAAGTTGTCAATTTTATTGAGGAATACTAACTGACTACGTATGAGGAAGTGATACAAGGTATCGACTCCCTATTATGACAAAGTGTCATGAGTCCGAAATGGATTCCATGTATATCAACAAGTTTGGATACTAGTTGATGTACCGCAAGGCATTGTGCCTATTGGTACTGTATAAGTCTTCAAGGAAAACATACATGGATGGAAACATACCAACGTATAAAGCTAGGCTTTTAACGGAAAGGTATTGTTATCAACATTGTGTTGATTACGATTCAACCTTTTACCTGTTGCCACGGTTAATCCATTTGGATAATGCTTGCTAAAGTTGCGTGTTTCATTTATGAAATGTGTCAGCTGAACGAGAAAATCGCTTTCCTGAAAAGGAAACCTTTAGGAGGATGTTTACAACATCCTGTTGGTTTTGTCGTACCATAACAAGCAAACAAGGTTTGCAGGTTATTCGATCCATGTTTGGATTGAAGAAAGCATTAGGTTCTTGGAATTATCGTTTTGATGTAATCATAATAGTTTATGATTTAATTCAAAACGAAATGATTCTTGTGTATATAAGAGGGTTAGTGGGAGCGCACTGACAGTGGTTGTCCTATAAATAATGATAATACGTCATTTCTTGAAATGATATTCCCATAAAACTATCAGTGAAAGCTTGGCTTTCGAGAAAAACTCTCCGAGAACTCGTACATTGAAAAATGTACGTGACCTGGTGTCTCATAATCTTTGAGCATATGGATTCACAATCAGGCCAATCCAAGTGATAGTCACTGGATTGATGTTAAGAACATCCATTAGTATCTTAGAGAACTAATGATGCTGTCTTAGTCTATGGAGATTGAGAACTTGAAGTGACTGGGATCACTGTAGCAAGTTTCCTAAACCGATAAAGACGACTATAAGTCGCAAAACGATATTATACAGTTTGAATAACGGTACAGTGAGCTGGAAATCTTCCAAGCAAGATATTGTTACCGTATAAAAACAAATGCAGGTTATTGCTGCAGCTGAGGCGGCAATAGAAGCCTTCTGGGTCGATAATAAATCTAATTAGATTAGATATAATTCTGTTAGCAACTGAGCTAAGCGTCAGCGCAGGCTAAAGAATTAATGGTCTCATTAACGATCCAGATACATACTTCGATATTCATCTGATACGTTCGGATCATACATTGTAGCGATGTGATGATCGAATAAATCGCATCAGATGATAATCATGCAAATCCGCTGACGAAAGTATTTCTCAGCAGTTTGAGCCAACCGTACATAGTTTGGGTGTAAGACACTCGAGTGACTGGCTATAGGCCAAGTGGGAGATTGTTGGACAATTATGACCCATAGCGTCACTATTTATACAGATCATGGTGTTGTTGTAAAATTAACTATGTGACAAAGGAGATTGCACTCTTATCATTTGTGATTAGATCACCAAGATATATAAATGATAGGAGGTCCCTGTGATTTGTTCCTGGATTGAGAATGATATGAGACAGTATCAATCCACGAAGGATAAATCATTAAATATCCATAGTCAGAGTATTATCGAGATTGGACATCGATGACTACGTAAAAGACTAGTATTACACTTGTGCGCGTTGTGAGGGCACAACTGCATAGTTCTCATATATTTGGGTATATGATACTCATGCAAGTGTAATAGGAGGTTGTGTTTTTCCGATAGTACGGGAAACAGCTTCGCTCTGGATAGACCCCCTCGGAATTCCATTGGTAGTATGACTATGTGTCTATGGAAATTCGAAATCAGGGTAGGTGTATTTGGTCTTAACCTGAGACTTGCACCGCTAATACATGCGACAATCAATATACTTTGGTTGCGGTCGTCCAAGGCTTTAACAGGTTCTGTGTACACCAATGCTGGGTATATTGAGAATCGTAGTGTGTTGGGTGTGATGTCAAGACGGAAGTGTCACTCCAGTCATATGGAGTTGATGATCGCGCATGGATACATAACTGGTTCTCTATAAAGGTTGCAACCATCGGGATAATATGACTTGGTCATGATTATCCGATATTAAAGAGACTAGTTGCTCGTAATCCGATATATGCTTCGTACGGGGCAGACACTCTACCAGCCCCAGGCCTTGCATGTGATCATCCGATACTGGACAGAAATACGCAATACTACGTATACTACGCCTGATATAGATCCTTTATTCCTGTAAGGATATTTCTGGAGAATTGGGTAGGCATGGCGCTTTGCTAGAAGCCAACTTTGTCTTGTAATTCGCTATAAACGTAGTACGAGGTACTCACGTGTTCGGATAGTCGGACGATCGAATTTACGGCCAATATATCGGGGATCTCATGGGTCGCTTCCCAAAGGTTCACCGATGACGTATGACTCGCACTTTTAATTAATCTGGGATTAATAAGATGAGAGAGAAAATTAATATGTGATTAATTGCAGAGATATTTTATCTATGATAAAATATCAATTAAAGAGAGATAACGATTAATTGGAATTAATCGGTAAATTAATATATTCGATATATTAAACGAAATTGGATTTCGACGCGGAACTAAAATTAGATTTTAATTCGGGCGAACGAGTTAATTTAGAATTAATTCATTAGCGACGTGAATAGTGATTTCGCTAGACGGAATCATTTAATTACGACGCAACGGAAAATTCGTTAATTTGGAATAAGCGAACCCGAGCCCGGGATTATTTACGAGCGCATTCACATTTCGAATTCGAGTGCGACATGTAAGTCAAATCAAGCGTCAAATCATTACTCGCATCAAGCGTCAAATCACTTGTCACTTTGAGTGATGTGACTTGACAACTTGATTGATAGATGTGACTTGATGGGAGTTGTTGAAAAGCTTTTAAAAGCTTGAGTGACATATATTATTATTATATGTTTGGTATATGTTAAATTGATTTCGGAAATCAATTACACTTTACACACATTTTACAACTCTTCTCTCTCTCCATTCTCTTCGTCATCTCACGCCCAACAATGGCTTTTCTTGTTCTGTTTTTATGGAAAAACTGTGAGCAAGAAGGGAAGCAAGTGTGATTTTCTGGCAAAATCAAGAGTGCTAGCACACTCCGGGATCATGCGAAGGTGATAGGGAAGTCCACCCATTAGCCGGGAATCAAATGACGAAGCTTGGAGCTTGGATTCTTGTTGATTGAAGGCAAAAAACAGTGAGGAAATCAGCGAACTGCCGAATGCAGTCCAAGGCAGAAAGTTCGAGTTTTGTTGCCTCTCGCGTCGCTCAACCGATCGATGTGAGTATTCCGCGACTTCCTCGAATGTATTCACACATGTTCATGCTTGTTTATTGATCCTTGGGACCTTAGTAAACTCCAACAGTTTCCATTGTCAGATGATCGCCGCCATCGACCTTCTGATACGAGGAAAACATCTTGCTATCTGCACAGATATGACGAGTAGCCCCAATGTCTACCCACCATTCTCTCGGATTCCCAACTATGTTGGCTTCGGTTACCACTGCTGATAGGTTCATCTCTGAGATCTCATCAGTCAGCTACTCATCTTCAGCGACATGGGCCTCATTTTTCTTTTTCTTGCCATTGTCCTGAGACTTCTTGTTTCTGCAGTCCTTTGTCATATGACCGCTCTTTCCACAATTGTAGCATTTCCCCTTGAACTTATTGTTAGCCTGGGAAGAATCAGCTACATTGTTCTTTCTCTTTTTGCGACCCTTTACACCCTCAACGATTTTGGCCTCAGACTCCATAGTCTTGTAGCTAGCCTTCTCAGACTTCCTGTTGTCCTCTTAGATCCTCAATCGAACTCAAAGGTCTTCATTGCTCATCTGATTCTTTTTGTGTTTTAGATAGCTCATGAAGTCCTTCCATGATCGAGACAACTTTGCAATAATGGTGGCAACTTGAAACGTCTCACGGAGTTTCATACCTTCATGCAATATTTCATGAATGATCAACTGCAGTTCACCCAACTAAGACATCACCGTCCTTGAATCTACCATCTTGTAGTCCATGAACCTACCCATGATAAATTTCTTTTATCCAACATCCTCGGTTTTGTATTTCTTCTCGAGAGATTCCCAGAGAATCTTCGCAGAAGACATGCCTTGGTTAGGCATGGCAAGTAGACCCGGACCCGGACGACCCAGGTCCGCATGGACCTGGACGACCCGGGTCCGCATGGACCCGGACGACCCGAGTCCGGGTAGACCCGGATCCGTAAAAAAATTTGCGGATTCGGGTCTGAATTTTGAAGACTCGCAATGTCCCGGGTCCGGATGCGGGTCCGGTTATTTTCGGACTCGGGTACCCGGGACCCGATTTTGATCCAAATTCTTCATCATCAATGCATTGTTTTGATCCAATAACCTATAAAAAATCCATTTATATCATTCATTGCTGATCCCTCAACGTTACCATTTGCTTTGAAAAAATGCGACTGTAACAATGTCCGATCCTCTGATGATTAATCATTAATCTGAAATGGTGTCATGCTTGTGACAAGACTCTTGCGCATCATATGAGATCTTATGATCATGCTTCCATTGCTAGCTGTTGTGCCGCTGACAATGAAACAAAAATAGAAGCAGAAACAGAAGCAACATCCATAGTGTTGAAGGGTTTTGGTGGCATTAATGTCATGAGTTCATAAGCCAATGATGGGTTCTTATTTTCTCAGTGATTTTCGATTGGAATTGAAGAAATGAGCTCAGTTGAGATTTGGCTTTCTGGGTTTAATCTAATCCTTCATTTGATCTTTGATTTTCGTCATCCAAAGCATCACATAAAGCTATGTTCGTGATGAAGCTGTCCATTCTGCAAAATTATAATTAATTAAGCTGTTAATTAAAAAAAAACAGTGATGTTGCGGATTCCGGGTCCGGATCCGGGTATACCCGGGTCCATTTATGGTATAACCGGGTCCGGACCCGGATGTGTTTTACCGAGTCCACTACCGGACCCGGGTCCATTAAAGAGGTTGCGGATCCGGGTTCGTACAGACCCGGGTCCGAATCCGAAAATTACCATCCTTAGCCTTGATACACATTGTACATGGTATTGTCAAGTCCACCCAAAAGGTAGTTCTTGCACAAGAAGTCTCCAGATAGCCATGTCTATTCTCGCAGTTCCTTGGCCGTTTCTGATTCACACTCCACAGGACCAAGATGATCTTTGAGGAAATTAGCTAACTGGAGAGTTGTCAGGTAGAACAACATTTTGCTCTGCCACTGTTTAAAGTAGGGGTGAGCAAAACCAGTTTCGGTTCCGGTTCCGCATGGAACCGGAACCTACCCGGAAAAAATCGGTTCCTAACTAAGTGGAACCGGAACCTACCCAATTAAATAGGGTATCCTATTATTCGGTTCCAATTCGGTTCCGGTCCGGTTCCGAATTACCCTATTAATATTGTTGGTCTCTGTTCAAGATGCACGCATTAATCAGAAGGCAATAAGCAACCAGAAGAATGGGGCAGAGAGTATTTTGAAGATTTGGTGTCAAGGTCAATTTTTGAAATATCAAGTGGTGATAGTTCTAAATTGTAATGCATGACCTTGTTCATGAAACAGAGAGACCAAATCTGGGTCTGCATGACCTGCAGTACTTATCAGTTGCATAGAAACACCTTTGCCTAAGAGCTCGGGAACCCGATCAAGAAATGAAGCTTTGATACCAGTGAAGTCCAACACATTCTTTTTCATCGACACAACAGTCCCTTGGATCTTCTTCTTTCTCTCATCAACATCACCTTTAAGTCACTGAATATTAATCTTTTTTCGCAGAGTAATAGAAAATTGAGTATAAAAAAATATTCATATTTCCTTTGGCTTTGGTAGCGAGACTTTTGCAAGAGTAAACTAATAGGCAAGAAAGCAAGGTCACTCTGAAGACAGTTCATGTAATCGGGTCCAAATTCGGGTATCAAAATCGGGTATCCAATCCGGTTCTCAAATGCGGTTCCGGTTCCGGTTCTATGGTCCGGTTCCGGTTCCTCTTATTCTGGAACTGGAACCGTACCGGTTACAACCGGTTCCTTATAATTGGAACCGGAACCGGACCAGTTACAACCGGTTCCGGTTCCAAACCCGGATTTCCGGTCCGGTTCCAACCGGTTCCGGGTAGACCCGGAACCGATGCTCACCCCTAGTTTAAAGTTTGCC
This sequence comes from Zanthoxylum bungeanum, assembly GCA_019454045.1. Taxonomy (NCBI): domain Eukaryota; kingdom Viridiplantae; phylum Streptophyta; class Magnoliopsida; order Sapindales; family Rutaceae; genus Zanthoxylum; species Zanthoxylum bungeanum. Next base: position 15,572 of record SKCR01031988.1, read on the forward strand.
CCACCAAACTTTTCCGGCTTTTCTCAATGGGAGACCGGTACTGTGATGTTTCTCCTAACCATATGTAACTGGAAAACGAACAGGGGTAAATAAGTCTACAAAAGACAAATTGCACAACGATCAACAAATGATCTTGTTTTAAGTGATATACCAAGTATCCACTCGCTGTTCTATTGTACAGATGTACCAATAGACACAAGTCCTTGAATTTCGACTAAAGTTTCTTATGAAAAGTAAATTAAGGAATATTCCTAGAGGACGAGGGGGGTCCAGAGTAACCACTTAAATCACTGACCACTTAGGCTCTTATCACATTTTTGACAGAATATCATTTAAATACTTTCTCAATAGAATCTCTTAACAATTCAAACTCAGCAATACACTTGCAGAATTCGATATGTGTAGATATATGTGTATGTGTCAAACAAGATTGGATGAAATTACTTGTGTAAGATTAAACTTTAAATTCTCAACCAAGTATGCAACATACGATCAGTTTTCAACTTTATCACTATGTGTATGCTTGTGATAATTGAACAACCTAATAATAACTTAAATCTATACTACCAAGATTATTTTGATTCAGTATATGATTTACTAAGTTAATATTATTAATACTTGAATTAATCTAAGTCTTTGCAGTTTATAACAATTACATGACAAATTCGTTAGTGTCGCGTTTGTATCTACGTTTGAACGAGACTGTCCAGTGTGTGTACGTTCGTGTTACGTTCGAGAATGCATTCGAACTAAGTGTTGCAGAGAGTTCACGTTCGTATAGCGTTCTAGAACGCGTTCGAATGGAATAATTCCAGAAAGTTTGCGTTCGAGTTGCGTTTAGAACGCGTTCGAACGAACTAATTCAGAAGGTCTGCGTTTGAATATGCGTTCGAACGTTCTGAGGCAGAAGGCTTGCGTTCGAGTTGCGCTTGAAGACGCGTTTGAACATTCTTACGAAATTTTAGATTTTTGCCTTCGCGTTCGTCGGGCGTTCGAACGCCCTACTTATTTTTCATGCACATACAATATTTTTCCAGAAAATTTTCTTTTCTAAGCATGCGACACTAAATTAATAAGTTCTTAAGTTTGTTGTAAGATTTGTGTCATTAATCAGAAACTAACATGCAACCAAACAGATTAAAATCAGAAAAATCCAATCAAACTATGAAAACCCTAAAACTTGAAAACTTAAGAGAACCTGGAAATTGTGATGACGAATCCAAGTCGAGATCTCTCTGTCCTTAAGAACTTATTAGCCTCCGTCTCTGGTGCTCTACGGATTCGAAATGGCCAATGTTCTCCCAGGATTCCTTGGATACTTCTTGTTCAAGGAGCACTCCTTAACAAGTGTTTGAACTTGGAATATGGTGGAACTCTCTCTTTAAAAACAATGGAAATTGACTTAAAGTAATTCAGATGCTTTTTCTATATTTGAAATTGGACATTGAACCTCCTTTATAAAGGCATGGAATCAAGGGCACCCCTTGGGTTGGGGTGCAACCCTCCAAAGGGTTATACCCCTCCCATGCACCCCTCCCATCCAAAAGACATATCCATCCTTTAAATAATATTAGAAGAATTTCCAACAATAAATAATTTTACTTAATTAAAATTTAGAAAAAAAATATAAAAATATAAAAATTACACAATATATATAATACAATAATTAATTATAACAATATCTAATATCAAAACAAAATGATTTGAGTTAAAAAATGATTTGAAATCTTTTAATTGAAAGAAAAAAACTACAAAACCAGTTCACCGATTTTGGGGGATTTTGTGGATCAAACTCATGGTCGATTTTTGATTTGACCGATTCCATCAACCGATCCGATCATGAAAACACTGGATATCGAAATTGGTTCACAAAGAATCGCTACTATCATCAATATGGCGACGAAGATCAACATCACCGTAATCAATTTACCAATATTGTCTTACACTATGGATTGAGCTACATTTACCGTATAATATAATGGACATGTAACCTCCCTCGTGCAATCTGCAAATAAAATCATCAGTTCTTGTATGCTATATGCCTTCCCTTAACGGGCAAGTAACATGGCTCATGCCCTTTCTTGCATTGCAATTTTCTTATTGTTATGTTTAGTAAATGCATCTATAGTGATTAAGTCTCCGATAGGCGTGACTTGGTGGTGTATATGAGTGTGCATTAATCGATTTTAATCGATTAATCGAACCGTTCCAACTAATTTTTTTATAATAGTTCGGTTATTGTGATTAAATCTGTTTTTTTCGGTTAAGATTTTTAACTTTTTCGATTATTCGGTTCGGTTAAGGTTATGAGATTTGTATAACCGAACTGACCAATTAACCGATTACAAAGCATAATTTGACTTTATATATATTTTTAATTAAAACAAAATTAAAATTTTTACTTTTTGCCTCTATTGATTGTAGCTGTAGAGTGTTTTTTGATGAATTCAATTTATATTTTGTTGTTAAACACATATATATTTGTCTTTTTGATGAATTTAAATTTGTATTAATGTGTTAATGTGGATTTTTATTTGTGGAGATTCTGGATTGGTTAATAACCGAATTAACCAAAATCGATCGAAAAATAATGATTAAATTGGTTAATGGTTATGTGTCATCATATGGTTAAATCGGTTAAACATTTACTTAACCAAATAATTTCGGTTCGGTTAAAAAATCAAAGATTAACTGACCGAACCGACCGATGCACACCCCTAGTGGTGTATGGTTCAGGATCTCACCATGAGATCCTGAGTTCGAATCCAGCGAGTGTGTTTTTTGTAAGAGTCTGGGACAACCAGAGGTTTTACTAGAGATGATAGTGTTATTTGAGAGATTTTTATATTTTATTAGGGGGGGGGGGGAGTTCATGGTTATGTATTTTGTAAACTATAGGTAACTCAAGAGGTTGCCTCAGTGATAAAACCCTTGAACTTGAGTAGTTTGTTCCCTATTAGGTTTAAGGTTCGAATCTCACTAGATGTATTTTTTGGGGCCATGTCCCCCAGGTGTAAAAAAGTCAACGACTTACCCTGATCTATACTGAGAAACTTCTGAGGACACGAAGCACAGATCCTGAAAATTAATCGAGATGCGCGTAGACTGATTCGGACATCCCGGTTAAAAAAAATAATCTATAGGTGCCCTTCTTTATTGGGATTCCTTCCATATATCACACTAATGCAAGATAAAAATCATTATCATTAAGGAATAAAGGTTATATATGTAAATACATATTACTAACAAGGCAATTAGTTGTTGGACTTTCTTCAACATACCATTTAAGGTCATATATCAATTATTAGCACAATCTTTTATAATTTGTATTAAATTTATTACCTGTATTAGCATTACTTAATGTAACTAATAATTTATTTAATAATCATTTAACATAACATTTGTTATAACGTTCCTGTACAATTCACATGGTACTTTCAAATTATAAAAACATTTTCATATACTTAATTATACGCAACATTTAATTAGCAACGTGTTCATGACTTGATAGCTAATAAATCAAATTTATAAAGATTTAAAAAAATATATTATGATGTTAGTCATATTATAATACTTCATCATATATAATTCTTCAAAATTATTTTTACACGTCACTGTTTTTTTTATCACACAATCTTCATTAAGTTAAAAAATATAATAAAAAAATTCGAGATAATTCACATATATTTAAGATTATTAAATATTAAGAAAAATGTTTTATTATATAATTTATTAATGTTGATGTGCATATTAAGAAAATATTGTAATGCCCTCATTTGAAAATATAGCACTTGCAATTTTTTTGAGTAAAAATGATGAGTACTCTGCTCATGAATAAACACGGCGGAATCCGAGAAAAGGCTTCGCAGTTCCGCTGGATTCTCCTATAATTAAATTAAAATTACCAAAACACCCCTCCAAAATGTATAAAAAAATATGATATTTTAATTTTTATGATCAAATTTTAATTTATTTATAAATATTTTTCACAGGCAAAATAAAAAAAAATACACATACACATATTCTCTCCCCGACGAAAAAGACGAAACAAACCCTAATTTCTCTCTCTAAATTTATCGTTCGAACTTCGCTCTCGAATCTTCATTCTTCGTTTCCGCGTTGGTTTTCAGGGTTTCAATGGTGTGAAATCGAATTGCGTGCGCGGAAATCGAAGGATCTGTTGGGGTGTGTGTGTTTTTTATTTTTTTATTCTTACAGAGAGAAGCTATGGAGGCTGATAAGGAGCTTGAGCAACAGCTCATGGACGCCGGGAACAAGCTTCTAGAACCTCCGGATTCCATCGATGAACTCCTTCCGCTTATTGATGTGATAAGCTTTACTCCATTCATTTATCTTATTTTCAAAATTTAATGTCATGTGTATTGTAGCTTTCATTAGTTTTTATTTATTTAATTTTTTTGAATTATTTATGACGTTTTAGTATTTTCGAAGCTTATGTTTAGTAGTTTTATTGATGGTTTACGCTTAATACGTTATATTACCGTTGTTAGTTTCACTAATGTGTATTAGTTTTTTGTAGACTTAGCGCTAAAGATGTTAGTGTTTATGATTACATTGCTTTATGTATTTGTTTAGGTTTGTTGAATTAATAACATGCGGCTCTGTGGCTTGCAATACACGTGGCTGAAAGCGTAGCTTGTGGAAACAAGTGTCCTTTGTTTCTGTTATTTGTTTCCCTGATGATGTTATGGCATATCAGCATATGTGACTTGTTGGACAAGTTGATTTTGAATTTTGTTCAAGGAGTTCTTTTTTGCTATTGGACTGCTTGGAAGTTCTCATAAGATTAAATTTACGTGCGGAAATTTTAAATTAATGAGTTCATGAATTGGTTTCTTCTTTCTATATGGGGAAGCGATCTTGTACATTTAAAATGTTATGAGTTCATTAATGGTTTTTTTTTTCCATCTGCGGAAAGGATCTAGATTCTCTGTATTGAATATCAATGTTTGGTTTGATGTCGGGTTGAATGATATAATGAAGACTATCTAATATCTATCATGTTTGCGTAGTTAATTAAATGCATATGTGTGTGATATTAGTATCTGGTGACAAGATAGTTTTTAAATGATCGGTTTCCATAAATAAGAAAATTGACTGCCGGCATACATATTTGACTTCATTCACATTAATTGATTATATCGAAGCTGGGGGTTTTGTGTGAAAAGTGTAGATATTTAATGAATAATTTATTGTTGCTGCTTTTTTTGGGTTTCTGCTGAAGGGATTATAGTGATTATATCGAAGCAATTATTGTGAACAACTGATGGTGTATCCATTCTATTGTTGTGATTTTATTACATAGGAGCGTTAAGTGTCTACTTTACATTACAAAATTCTTGTGTAAATGTTGATTTTCCAAAAATGAACTGAGAGTTTTACTTTCCTTTTCATCCATTTTCGAATGACTTTACATAATTCCATGCCCTTCCTCTCTCCTGATGAATTTAGCAAGTTGAGAGTTATCTGTTGAGGGTGGAGCAGTCACCTACCGATTCGATGCAAAACGCACTCTCTCCATTGCAGAGAGCGTTGGTTGCGGAGCAACTTTTTAAGCATTCAGAAGTTGATGTGAAAGTTGCAGTCGCCTCATGCATAAGTGAGATAACAAGAATTACTGCACCCGATGCTCCTTATGATGATGACAAGATGAAGGTATGTTGTATGGCATGACTTTCTAAATAATCTTTACACAGGTAGCTGCCTTGTAATGCTCTTTTATATATCTTTTTGGCCTTCACCATTCCTTATTTATTTTCCCCCTTTACTTGCGTGTGTTTGCAGGAAATCTTTCAGCTGATTGTATCATCTTTTGAAAATTTGTCTGACAAATCCAGCCGCTCGTATGCTAAGAGAACCTCAATACTCGAAACAGTATCCAAGGTCAGGTCATGCGTCGTTATGTTGGATCTTGAATGTGATGCACTGATTATTGAGATGTTCCAGCATTTTCTTGAGGCAATAAGGTATGAACAAAATGTCTTTGGTGGAGAGTCTCCAATCTCCATGTCCTTGCTGATGTTTGCTCATTTATTGATGTAAATTTTCTATGCAAACCGCTTACTGAATGATGCTACATCACATTTTTTTAATGTTATATTAGTATCTATAATTGGTGAAAATTGAAAGTACCAGTTTTCAGATATGAGATATATGTTCTGATGGTTCCTTTTGTTCTCTTCTTAAGGGATGACCACCCTGAGAGTGTCTTTTCATCCATGGAGACAATTATGAATCTTGTCTTGGAAGAAAGTGAAGAGATATCTCCAGAGCTACTATCCCCAATCTTAGATTGTGTGAAAAAGGACAATGAGGTCAGATATTAAAAAAATAATGATTTATGTTAATAGTTCTGTCTTTAATTTTCATGGTCTTAGAGTGATTTTATTAATTTTCAGAAAGTGTTGCCTGTTGCTCGGAAGTTGGGGGAGAAAGTACTTCAAAGCTGTGCTGCAAAGGTTAAACCATACTTGTTAGAAGCAGTAAAATCCTCAGGCATTTCTTTGGATGATTACAGTGAAGTAGTTGCTTCTATATGCCAGGAGGCATCCGTTGCTGTTGAGCCAAATGATGTCCATGTCTCGAATGAACATATGGTAAGACAAGAGAACTTATCTAAAGGATCGTTAAGCTCGTGAGTTGTACTCGTGACTGAATCTAATCTTGTGCGTGTCTATTTAGAATTTCTCGTGCATGTGATCTTCCGTAGAACCTCCAAAGTAGTTATTTGCTGACATTGATATTTTCTACTGAATGTGGATGTAAGCTTGATTGGTTTTCATTGTTATGTGGTGTATTATTTTTCTGCAGACTGATGAGGAAGAGAGCAAGTCAGTGAAGGCACTACTGGATAAAGCAGCTCCGGTATTTGTTCTTTGTTTTGTATTAGTTTTATATTTCTCTTCGGTTTGTTAATCTAGCTCAATCATCTCTGCTGTTTAATGTTTATGTAATCTATCATTTTCATCTTTTTCTTCTTTAGGTATTTCAAAATTGGAAATGGTCATTTATAAATTCTTATAATTATTATCAGGTCAACGAAGAGATTGTCACAGAAGCAGCTTCTATGGAACAAGTTGATCCTGCTGACAATAGATCTCCTAAATCAATTGTGAACAATGGTACTGCTCAGACAGGAGAAAATGACAATTTGGCAGTTCCAAATTCATTGAAGAAGGAAGAGCCAGGTAATCCTATTGATCAGTCCAAAGGTGTTGAAACAGCAAGCAATGCGGAACCAGTTAGTTCTGTTGCTGATAAAGCAGCAAGTGCAGAAGGTAAGCCAGAACAAACTACCAAGAGGAAAGGAAAGAAACCTAATTCTTCGATGAAATCGGAAGAACCATCTGACAGTTCTCAAATTGATGGCGAGAAGGAAACTCAGGGTGTGTTGGATCATAAAAATGATAACAAGGAGGTTCCCAGTTCACCTCATGAGGAACCAACTGCTGAGGGTGCCGTGTCTTCAGAAAATGGAAAGCAGACTGGCCTTCAAGTTTCATCTCCTAAAGTAACAGAAGGTGAATCCATGGATGTCGATTCTCCATCTCCAAGCAGGAGCGTTCCAAATGAAAGTCGTGCCCAAAGTCATGGCCGTTCAAAGAAAAAGGACGTCTTGCTTAAAGAGGGCACACCATCTGCTGACGATGTTTCCAAAAAGGCATCTGAAGGAACAAGTGATTCAGAAGCAAAACCACTTAAACTCTTGGGAAAAAAGGTGCCTGTTGGGTCTTCCAATGAAAATAAAACATCAATTGCAGATGTATCGAAGAAAGAAAGTGATGCCTCCAGTGAATCAGAAGCAAAATTTCTGAAGCAGTCAGCCAATAAGGTTGGTGCTAGCAGCAACAATGAGGATGAGTCCACCTTGAAACAATTACATGATAAGAAAAGGCGGGAAAAAGCTACTCCTGGAAAAGATGCAACAAGATCATCAACTAAAGATGATAAGGTACTGTCTAATTTACTACTGAATTGCAACCTTACTCTTGTCAATGCTATCGTTTGGAAATTATCTTCTAATTTAATCTACTAATCTGGATTGTCATTGTTATTATTTGTTTAGGAAATCATTTCTTCACCAAAGTCGTCTGCAAAGCCAGCTAAAGGTGAACAACACTTTGGAGCAACTTCTAAGTCAAATTCCAAGAGAAAGCGTACACCAGTGAAAGAAAAAGTAGGTTTACTTGGTCCAGATTTTATTTTGATTCTGTTTGCTGCCCTCTTCTCGTAGACCCATTTAGTTTGTTCAAGTCAAATTCTTAGAGTGTGTGATCTCCTGGGAAAGAAAAAGAGTGTTCTCTCAGATCTTGATTTTATTTTGAATTGTTTTGCTTCTCTGCCTTTATTGTTTAACTCTGGTATTTGGTTGCTTATGTCGTTTGTTTGGTGGGAGATTATTCTTTAGAAAATGAGCATTTTTTGACAGAAACCTTCTACTGCATAGAATGTTTCTATTAAGGGAGTTGAAGTCCTCTTTATTTTTGAATATCTGTGAATGCTCTGTGAATGCTGGTTGACAACAAGCATTTGCATTGTGATGTAGTTCAATCTTGTCCGAGTTGTATATCTTTTTCTTATGGGAGACAACTTTTGATGGTCTGACTTATTGCAAATTCTTGTGCATGGTCAAAAAGTGAAAGTTTTAATGATGATACAACTTGACTTTGCAATTTTCCTTTCTTATTATATGGGATTCACTATTTGTGTCATTTTTACCAATGTTTGAAAAGTTGAATTGAGGCGGTACCCTCAGCCGCCTCGCAATGGCTGGCGCCTCGAGGTAGCCACCTCGCATGGTTTTGTGAATCGGGGTGCCTGCCTCTCGTAGCGTTGGATTGGTGTCTGAAAAGACAGTCAAAATAAAAAAAATTAAAAAAATATATATTGGGGAGCTGAAGTCGGGACTTTCACTCCCAACTTCAGCTCCCATTGAAACAAATGAAATAGGACTTTCACTCCTTATGGATTTGATTATTACATTTCAGTTGCATTTTTTATATTGTTTATTATGATTTTATGTCACCAAAAGTCTGTTTTTAGCCATCAAAAGTCTTGTCTTTTAACACTGAAAGACACCAAAATTCGATTATTCATTGTGAGATTTTAGTTTAATTTTCATTTCTCCTCGATGTGTCAGCGTAAGGCAATAACCGAACCAAAATGAATTTATGATATTCATAATTTATAACATCTTACATTAATAAATTAATCATCCTATATTGAATATATGTCCAAATTCAATAACAATTGGTACATTCTCTCAGTCAGCGTGGGTTTGACATTTAATGCCTATGAATGGAGTGCATAGTATTTGAATCTTTCGTTTAATGTCTAGTATATGTGATCATGTGTTCTTATTGACAATTATGACATTTTTTTTTGCTGGGTACATCTCAGTCAGCGTGGGTTTGACATTTGATGCCTATGAATGGAGTGCATAATATACAAATCTTTCTTTTAATGTCTAGTATATGTGATCATGTGTATTATAATTTTTTTCCCGTGTTTGGATTGAGGCTTCTGCCTCGACCGTTTTGAGGCTGTCCGCCTTGCCTCAAATTGAAATCGCCTTGCACTGCATACCGAGTTTTCGAACCTTGATTTTTACCTACATTGGTATTTGGTAGGTTTTCTTTTTACCTATAAGAGTTACACCATTGGTCCTTTACCATGCTTCAGGAATTTGAAATATATTTTTTGATAATTCTTTTGGGTTCAAGTCTTCTATTACCTTGTCACTTTCTTTATTGATTTCTTATGAAGTTATTTTTTGTGGCAGGCATCTGATACTGAGGATCTTGGTGAGAATCTGGTTGGTTCAAAGGTTAAAGTTTGGTGGCCAGAGGATCACATGTAAGTATTAACACTATTTCCTTCATTATCTTATTTAATTAAATTACGAGTGCTGCAACATATTTCTTACTTGAGGCATCATTAAATCATCTATTATTCACTCGACTTAGTTACCGTATAATTATATTTGGCATGTCCTGCGCCATTTGTTTCTTTGTTTCCTATATTACTTTATTTATATTTTGAAAGTGATTTATTTCTTAGGACTGTCCATGTTGGGGCATCTGACTTGGCCTCAGAACAGGTGCTCCATTTAAGTTGTAATTTCCTCTTACTAGTTCTTTGTGAAACTAGTATTCATTTTATGTGGTTGTAGTAAAACTTTTAAGTTGACTTTTTACTGAACTGTAAGTTATTTTTTTTATTTTTTTTTGAAGAAATCTTCCTGTAATCTATGCTGTCAAAGGCGGTAGGCTGGTAATTTTTTTGGTAGTTCAACCAGCCCAAGCGCCGCCTTTTGACCAGTCAAAGGATGGTTGACTAGTCAAACATGCATAATTATCTAATATATGGAGTCATAAAATACTTGAGCGGCTGTTTGAATCACCCAAGTGCCTGCTGAAGGGCCGCTTAGGTGGCGCGCCTTTAACAGCATAGATTGTAAGGCTTGAACTCAGATAAAGGAATTAATGGCACTGTGAATCGACATGCTAGGTCATTTTTCTTCCCCCCCTTTTTTTTGATCTTGGTATTTTACAGGTTTTACGATGGTGTTGTCTATTCATTTGACCCCCTTGAAAAGAAGCATAAGGTAAGACATCCATTACAGATGCCACTTCTCTTTCCCTGCTTAATTCGAAGGCCTTTTTGTGACACCTTTTGGTCTTTTGTCCACTTTTTCCTTTCCCTCTCTCTCTCCTACTATGTGAAACTTGTTTCTATTTTCAAGTATTTTTTCCCCCAATTATTGCATGAAAGGTACTTATTTTATTTTGTTATTCTTACATAGGTTTCATATAATGATGGTGATGAAGAAATTTTGAATCTTAGAAAGGAGAGGTGGGAGTTTATTGGAGGCGATTCTGACTCAGTGAAGGTCTGTGGTTGACTGATATGTTAGCTTAAATGTTATATACTGTCATGGATATGTGCTGATTAGTGTGTTTAACAGGAACAAGCAGATGATTGTGAAAGTCCCAATGCTTCCTCTGAAATGTAAGTATTATGTATTGTATATGCCGTCCTGAATTAGAACTGCTGCTTCTAATTTTCGAAAGTGAGATGTTTCCATAGTTATTTATGAGCTTCTTGTCATATGATGTATCTATGTTCTCTTAGTGTTGCAGCCTGAATTGACTTTGGTAGTTGTCTTGTTTTTTGTTCTTTTTGGCAGTGATCAGTGATCACTCACATTGTAAATGTTATACCATCGGTTATAGTTAGCATATAATTTGGGCTGGATTAACAGTATCTCTGCAATGTGATTAGAGTCTGGGATAGTTGAAAGAGCTACTGATAAAATGTCTTCTGTAACCATCTTTTAGTTGATGTTGATCCACTATCATCAAGAATAACTCGCTGTATGCACTAACATGCACTGACATATTCTTGAAAAGTTTAAAACAAGGAGCACTCCTCCAAATTCTAAGTCCTAAAAACATTTGCGTTTAATGTCAATACTAACAGAGCAATGAAAAGTTTTCACAGTGCATAGCCCAAATAATTCACTACTCTGTCTTTCTATGCACTCTGAAATTAATGCTGAAGTTATCATTTTCTGATTTGAGGCAAGAACAAGACCCAAACACTTCATATGCAAAATCACTTTCCAAAAAATGATACTTTTTTTTTTAAAATTTTTTTTTTCTCTTTTATAAAGATGAAAACGCACGGTCCTTACCCTTGTTTAATGTGGATTGGTTTATGGCAGCTTAATAGTAGAAAAGCTATTGGTTTAGCTTTGACTTGATAACTGAATGGTTACATATTTTCTTTTCGAATCTATTTTCATGTTTTCATCTTGGGATGTGGTTTTTTTTTTCATGTTTCCGTTTAATCAGTATACCAATTTCACTTTTCCAATATTTTGTTAATATTTCTTGAGCGGTCTTATGGCATAGCTGTCTGGTTGTTGTGTGTTGTTTTATCATCTGTTTTTTCGGTTTTTTCTAAGTTTTGTACTGTCTACTTAGTGAAACTCCATTACATTCTAATGTCTTTAATTCAATGTATTGTTATATTTTCTTATCTAATTTAACCTTGTTTGTACGAAATTTATAACCAGGCTGCTGAAGAAGAAATTGAAAACAAGTGCTGAACAGTCGGCTAAGCAAGGGAAGTCGGAGAATTCACCGAAAAAGTGAGTGAATTTGTACCTACCAAACAAACTATTACTTTGATCCTTTGAGTACTGAAAGTTGAACATTTGATTGCTAGGGGTGGAGGGCCATCCTCGAGCAAATCCAAAGTTGCTGATGCAAAATCTAGTCGTAAATCCAAGCATGAGATTAAAGCCCACAGCAAATCTAAAGATGGTCCTAAGACAATATCAGAAAATGACAATGTTGGCAAAAATAAAGATCATACCTCAAAAAGCGGTAGTAAATCAGCTGATGCTGCTTCAAAATCATCTAGCAAATCCAAGAATGATGCCCTGGACACCTCTAAGTCTGGAAAATCAAAGGAGGGTGGCAGCGGGACACCAAAAACTTCCAGTAAGTCAAAGCAAGAAACACCGAAGATATCATCCATTGTAAAGGATACCTCAAAAACTGTTGGCAAATCTAATGCAAATGGGACTGGCAAGTCGAAGTCCAGTTCAACAAAGGTGAAAGAGGTTGAGGATATCAAGGACACTACTGATTCTGCTAAAGTGGTTGAAAATACAAAGGGGAAGTCATCAATTCCATCCAAGACACCGGGAAGTGAGGGGAAATCAGGAAAAAAGCGACGAAGAGGGTCTAAAAGTTGAAAATTTACTCAAGCAGCATTGAAGCCGCATCCATTCCATCCCCTTCACATCATCTTGGAACCTCACACCTATTTATTGCAGCTTTTCTAGCTCGCTGCACCTGCACCCGCACCCACACCCACGGTAAGCCTTGCATTTAGGTTTCTGTTTGCAAATCTTATGAGATAAATTCTTGGTCATGGTCAGCATTGTCATATTCACAGTTAGTCTAGTTTAAGTTTATAGTGTTGGTGGGGTTAGCTTTTCGTTCTATTTTTGTTAAATTAATTGGGATTATGTTGTCTAAGCGACAGTAGAATACATTGGGTTAGCTTTGTTGGAAAAAAAAAATAAAAGAAAAATTCTTTTAATAGATAATGTAATAGATTCAGCGAAGGCATATCTTTCGACTGTTGTCATGGGGATTCATCTTGCATTTCTGGTGATGAAAGCAAGCACCTTTGCTTAAACGGAATGAACTGCTTTAATAGCATGGCTTTCAGTTAATGGTATATGTTTTTAAGTGTTTTCTCTTATCATCAATGTATTTGTATCATTACAATTAACAGAGGAGGCTTTCTTAATTACCAGAATCAGCAAATGTCTTCAAAGTTACTAGTCGAATCGAACCTCAAAAAGTTTGTATGTCTTCAGTCTCATTCTGATTTATGATATGTTCACTCACACTCAGTTTTCAATTAACAAGTCACCTCAAAGTTTTTTTTCTCTCAAATAGTTCTATTTAATATGTTATATGGATTTGAATCTTCGAGAAGTAAAGGGATAAAAAAAAATTAAATTAATCGAATCGATCAATTTATCAAATGAATCAATTTTTTTTAATGGATATTGTTTATATTTTTTCTATCTTATCATAATATATTTTGTTTATATGATACCAAGCAAAGCATCTTGGACCCGCATTGCCCCCACCAACTAGAATTATTGAATTATGATTTAATGACTTTGTGTTGCTTGCACCAGCTATCATTACCATTACACTGAGCCAAGTTGTTAACAAAAGCACTTTTGCTAATTAACTCATGATGCTTGCGTCCATGCATCATCTTTTCAAATTGCTTTCCCCTTGTTTTATCACAAATTAAATGGTCAAAATCACTCATATTATATTGTTTTTTTTCTTTGATAAATTATATGGTATAGCTTAATTAGCTCAAACTTTTGTGTCAATGGCCACAAATCCCCACATGCAAATTCCCCTCCCCAACTTTGATAGTGCTTTGTGCTTTTGTTTCTGGGTTGTTGAAATATTTGTTTCTTATCTTTTATGATGTTATTTTAAAATTTTATTTTACGCCAATGAATTTGAACTAGTAAAAACTTTGAAATATTTGATGCATTTAGTAGGTTAATGAACTCGATCTAATGAATGTATTTGTCTTTTTGAAGAGATGAATTAATTTTGTTAGCACCTTTTTTTTTATTGGCATGTATCCGTGACAAAACAAGTTCAATTGAGTTGTAATCTTTCATGAAGATCTTTGTGCAATTGGACTGGTTTCTGGCTGCTGTGCATCAGACATACGTTCGTGGTGCGTTCGTTGCAGTGTTCGAACGGTTGGCGTTAGTGTCACGTTCTCTATTGGGTTCGAACGGGCACATTCCAGAGAGCAAACGTTCGAGGCACGTTCTTGTGGGGTTCGAACGAGAGCATTCCAGAGAGCTCACGTTCGTTGTGCGTTCGATTGACGTTCGAACGAGTCTTCACAGAAAGGGCGCGTTCGTGTAGCGTTCTAGTAAGCGTTCTAGTAAGCGTTCGTGTAGCGTTCTAGTAAGCGTTCCCACCAACTAGAATTATTGAATTATGATTTAATGACTTTGTGTTGCTTGCATCAGCTATCATTACCATTACACTGAGCCAAGTTGTTAACAAAAGCACTTTTGCTAATTAACTCATGATGCTTGCGTCCATGCATCATCTTTTCAAATTGCTTTCCCCTTGTTTTATCACAAATTAAATGGTCAAAATCACTCATATTATATTGTTTTTTTTTTCTTTGATAAATTATATGGTATAGCTTAATTAGTTCAAACTTTTGTGTCAATGGCCACAAATTCCCACATGCAAATTCCCCTCCCCAACTTTGATAGTGCTTTGTGCTTTTGTTTCTGGGTTGTTGAAACTCACACATATTTGTTTCTTATCTTTGGCGCGTGTATGGTGCGTGAAGATTTGTGTCGGCCAGTGTGGGTCATGTCTGTATCGGTTTTCTTCGGTAATTCCGATCCTTCGTGATTGAATGTCTGATTCATTTTGCATATTGTTCTTATCGGCCATGATAAATTTGTTTTATCATATAAACTTTTATGTAAATGAATATCTTTGTGATGTTTATTTTAGTCAATGTAACTTTGTGTTTTATTGTATTGATTTTTCTTTGTATTTGTTGCAGAAAAATCATGCAGATTATTCAAAAAACTGCAAAAAGGGTTGTGACACCCGCACATAGTGAAAAATTAAAAGACATGTTGCTGGATCTGGATAAGTATCGGATGATTGAAGGCGATGATATGATTTCGCATATCATCACTTTTAATAACATGTTACAAGAATCTATATGGGAAGGTAATTGGATAGGACAACCGAATAGACTCAGAATGCTGAAAAACACTCTCCCTAAGATATGGCAAAAACGACTTACTGATATTTGGAAATTAGTAACTCATACAGAAGAACTACGTGTTCAGTATAACATAGCCATTGAGAGGTTGGCAATTGAGTATCTTAGACATAAGGCAAAATATACGATTTTTCCTTTGATGTCTCGAAACGTTGCAAAGATCCTAGATTTGCTATAGGATTCCCATGGTTGTCCAAGATCAATTACGAGTTACCCCAAGAATTTAAGGATTCTTATCCTAAGACATTTATTCGTTGGAACTCTAGAACCGGAAAAGTTCTAAGTGTTAGATATTAGTTTTTTTCTTTGACAAAACTATGTTAATGTTATGTGTGTAATAATTTGTTATTTCACGGCATGTAAATATTGTATTTATATGTATGGATGTTCTATTGAATTTAATTTATGTAATTAAATCAATGAGTGTCATATACATAATTGTCACATGATTAAAATGTTCTAAAAATTTATGTAATTTTTTAGAAAATGATTTTACATGATTGATTATGTTGATAATATTTTTACATTGGGTAATTGGATGATGATCGGACACATAGTTGCCTTTTGACTCTAACCCCATTGAAGAATTTTATTAAACATAATTCGTTTCATGATAAAATAAACGATATTAACAATTGTGCATGAATGTCTGTAGAAACTTTGTGTTTTTTGATATGGCTTCCGCAACAAAGAACATTATCGCTGAACTCAACAAGGGTGAGAAACTGAATGACGATAATTATGAAATTTGGAGCATGAAAATCCAATATGTGCTAGAAGAACAAGAGGTACTTGAAACCCTGAAAATGAGTATGGATGAACCTGAACAGGGTACTACGGCCCAGAACAGGCGAGACCGAGAGGCTTATGAGGCCTAAAAGAAAAAGAATTCCAATGCCCGCATTACGTTGCTAAGCAGTATGGATAATGACCTAATGAAAGAGTTCATTAAATATGACATGGCTAAGGACATGTGGTCCACACTAGCTGAAAAGTTTGGTAGTACATCAATAACCAAACTCAGGTCACTAACAATCAAATTTGACACATACAAGAAACGCTCTGAGTTTACTATGTCAAAACATTTGAGGCAAATGTCAAACATGATTACTGAACTGGTAGATGCTGGACATGTTCTTACAGATGAACAAAAAGTCCAAGCGGTCATTCGTTCTCTTCCAAATAGCTGGGAGCATATGAAGATGCATTTGACCCACAATGAGAGCATCAAAACCTTTGATGATGCTAAACGTCACATTGAATTAGAAAGCGACCGACTCGCGGCCGCTAAGTCAAATACTGAAGTGTATATGACAGAAACTAGCAAACCTGAGGGTTTCAAGAAGAAAAGAAAATTTCATGGTGGTGGGTTCCAGTTCGGAAAAGAACAAAATTCTCCCAAGCCAGAAAAGAAACAGAAAACTAATCAACATGGGAAAGGAAAACGTCCTACCAAAAAAGAAAAAAATGGCAAAGTTAAATGTTTTAACTGTGTGTAAGAAATGTCATTTTGCTCGTGACTGCACTGAGCCTAAAAAGGTGAATACCTTTCGTGCATATTTAAATGAAATATGTGTTTCAAGTTCAATCTTTCTAACTGAATCTAATCCTTGTGGACTATAGACTCAGGAGCCACATACCATGTAGCGAATGATAGAGATGCCTTCGTGGAATTTCGACGAATTTCACATGGGGTGAAGGATATTTGTTGGCAACAACTCACGGGTTGAAGTCAAAGGAATAGGAACATGCAAGTTAGTCATGCATGGTGGAAAAACTTTACTACTACATGATGTATTGTTTGCTCCACAGATTCGTCGAAATTTAGTTTCTGTGTTGGTTTTGGTTAATTTAGGTTTCAATTTGAACTTCCATAAATTTGGTGTTGATTTGTACTTAGGTATAATACACTATGATTCTGGTTATTTTCTGGATGGTTTTATTGTATTAAATGTTGAATGTTTTAATCACAATTCCAGTTTTTCGTTTGTTACTTCATCTGTCAGTGATGATAGTGATGTAACTGTGTGGCATGCTAGACTTGGCCACATTGGCCAGCAAAGAATGAACAGATTAGCCAAAGAAGGCTTTTTGGGAAATATTGAGAAGGTAGATTTATCAACATGTGAATATTGCTTGACTGGAAAAACTGCGAGAAAACCATTTGGAAAAGGGACTAGAGTAGAGTATCCATTACAATTAATCCATTCAGATATATGTGGCCCACTGAATGTCAGAGCAAGGCATGTAGCATCTTATTTCATCACATTCATAAATGATTTTACACGCTTTAGTTATATCTATTTGATTGCTCATAAATCTGAAGCATTAGAATATTTTAAGAAATTTATGAATTTAACAGAAAATCAATTAGACAAGAAAATTAAAGCACTACGCACTGACCGTGGTCGTGAGTACTTATTTGATCAGTTCAGAGAATTATGTGATGAAAAAGGAATTAGTCGTCATTTGACTACCCATGCTACTCCTCAACAAAATGGAGTTGTAGAAAGAAGAAATAGAACTCTTCTTGAAATGGTTAGGTCTATGATGACACAAACAAATTTGCCTATAACCTATTGGGGTGATGCATTATTAACTGCCACATATGTACTTAACCGAGTGCCATCAAAATCTATTTCCACCATACCATATGAGTTATGGACAGGTCGCAAACCAGATATTCACTTTCTGAAACCTTGGGGTTGTGCGGTCTATGTTCATGTGCGTTCTCACGAACATGGAAAGTTATGCCCAAGAGGAAAAAAAATAGTATCTTCATAAGATATTCTGAATAATCAAAATGGTATGTTTGCATAGGTGAACATGAAAGTGGAGGCGTGACAGAATTTGAATCACGAGATATCACATTTTAAGAAAATAATTTTCCTAAGCAGGAAGAGATAGGTCAAAATTTATCTCTATATGAAACTCAGGATCACATGGATAACATGATTGGTGAACACTCGGGTTTACCTAATTCAAGTGGGAGTGATGAGAGAAATTTGAGAAAACATGATGAATCCGTTTCACATGAATCTCAAGATGATGAATTAGTTTCACACGAGTCTCCTTTACGTGATGAATCTGTTTCACATGAATCTCAAAATGATGAATTAGTTTCACATGAGTCTCCTTGATGTGATCCAAGTGGGATTGATGTGCACGATCCAAATGGGAATAATATGGAAAGTGAGGAATTAGTTCCACCACTAGAATCCCAATTGCGGCGTAGTAATCGTATAGGCGTTCCTCGACATCGTTTCGATATCGAAGGAGAAACCTTTATGATTCTACCTCAAGAGGATGAAGAACTTAGAAACATAAAAGAGGCTCTTCAGTGTCCTGCGAAGGAAAAATGGATGAAAGCAATGAAAGACGAAATGGAGTCAATGAGGTCCAACCAAGTTTGGGAATTGGTTGATCTACCCAAAGGACGCAAAGCTATTAAGAACAAATGGGTTCTTAAAATAAAGCGTAATGCCGATGGCAATATCGAAAGATATAAAGCACGACTTGTAGCAAAAGGGTATACACAACATGAATGAATTGACTACGAAGAGACTTTTTCACCCGTTGTAAGGTTTACCTCAATTCGCTTGATTCTGGCTATAGTAGCAATCATGGATCTAGAATTACATCAAATGGATGTAAAAACTGCTTTTCTCAATGGAGATCTTGATGAAGAAATCTACATGGAACAACCAGTAGGTTTCATAAAAGAAAATGAAAAGGAGAAAATATGTAGATTTTTAAGTCTATATATGGTCTCAAGCAATCGTCTAGACAATGGTATATACGATTCCACAATACAATCATTTCGAATGATTTCACAATGACAGATGATGATCATTGTGTGTACACCAAGAGAGATAAAGATAAGTTCATTATCTTATCTTTGTACGTGGATGATATACTTATAGCTGGAAATGATAAGGAGTTTGTAAAACACATTAAAAATGATTATTATCTAACTTCGAGATGAAAGATATGGGTGAAGCTGCATATATTCTTGGGGTTAAGATCTCAAGAAATCGTTCAAAGAATTTATTATCTCTTTCACATGAGTCATACATAAAGAAAATTCTTGAACGCTTCTAAATGCAGGCTTGTAAACCCATTGATACTCCTATCACAAGAACTGAAGCTTTGAGTCGTAGATTGTGTCCTAAAACTCCACAAGAAAAGGAACAAATGAAGAAAATTCCTTATGCAAATGCAGTTGTAAGTTTAATGTACGCAATGTTGTGTACAAGACCTGATATCTGTTTCGCTGTTGGAATGGTAAGTAGATACCAATCCAATCTAGGACTAGCACATTGAAAAATAGTTAAAAGAATATTTAGGTATCTGAAAGGGACAACTGATTACTCATTGTGTTATCAAGGAAATGATCTGCAATTGAGAGGCTATACTGATGCTGACTGGGGAGGAGATTTAGATGAAAGAAAATCTATCTCCGGTTTTGTTTTCTTGCTAAACAATGGTGCCATTTCATGGAGCAGTAAGAAACAATCTTGTATAGCCTTATCCACAATAAAAGCTGAATTTGTGGCCTTTTCATCGACAATACAAGAGGCTGTGTGGTTGAAAAGGTTCTTGGATCATTTGGGTATATCAAATGAAGCTTATGGTCCAGTATTAGTTAACTGTGATAATGAAGCAGCGATAGCCTACACAAAAGACCCAAAATTCCATTGTAAAACGAAATATATAGATACCGAATATAACTTTGCGAAAGACATAGTTGCACGAGAAGAGGTAAACATGAAGTACATTTCTACACAAGAAATGGTAGCAGATCCATTGACCAAGCCTGTTCCTAGAGATGTCTTTGTTAGACATGTAAAAACTCAGGGATTGCGTAGATGTTAATGTGCTTACATATTATTATCTGTTGTTTTTTCCCAATGATGTTTACTAATGTTAATACTCATTGATATTTATGTTCAATGCTTACATGCTATTATATTGATACATGTTTAAACAAATATACTATTAGTTAGTATGAGAAGTATGTCGGACAAGTGAATGATTGGCCCTCTCACACGGGCAATCGCCTCCATTACTTTGTGTCAATGGGAGATGAGACAAATTTTTAAGCTAATTATCTGAGTGATAATTTAGAGAGCTCAAGCTTGAAAATTAAGTAATGTCGTTATGATGTCACTTTCTCTGTAATATGACCTAAGGTGAATAAGTTCGTTTCACCTTACTTGTCTTAATTTCAGATATGAGTTAGACATTATGTTTTGTCTGAACTATAATCTGTACGGTATTTTATGAGACATGCGCTCCATGGGAAGGGAGAGAATACCGTAGCACATGTTTTCATACCATGTGTACATTTGCGACTATTGAAGGTAATACAAGTAAAGATCTCGGTCTTGATATTGTGTGAGACCCTTGAGATTATTTCAATCTCACATTGTACCCTTTAGACTCTTGTCTGCTTATCAAAACTTGGATTTGATGATCGCTATCTTGGAGTGTTATTGAAGGATCATGAGAGATTCGATCCGAAAGGACATCTCTGGAAAAGCGAATTGAATCAAGGTTGAGAGATTCGAGAAAAGAGAAAGATCATTATATGAGATATATCACATTAGCTTGTATTCACTGGTCGACCAATTATGTTGTTCTATGTGATCAAACATGATTGTGAATACAAAATAAATATTACATCCGAAAAGAGATCGCGAGATATTTAATGTGATAAATGATCGAGGATACTGCATACATAATCCACTATGGTTCTATCCATTTTTCGAGCAGCTATATATTCCTAACAGATGTATAGCAATTGAGCTCTCGAAATATGCTGGTCGCATGACACAATTGCTAAGTATGAATTATTCTTGTAGAGACAATAAAAACTGTTGATCCCATCATGTGTGAGTGGGAGATGTTGGAAATTATTAAGTAACAACAAAAGTTGTTAAATAACAACAATTAGTAAAATGTTAAATGAGGAACGAATGGTACACCCATCATGGTAACATTTTTGGAAGGGTTAGAGAAAATCATTATGCATCCAAATACATGTGATTACATAGTAATCAATGCATGTGATTACATAGTAATCAAGACTTACTTCCAAATGCATGTGAGCTAATAGGAAGTAATGCATGTGATGTTATAGTAACTTGATTTCCCTCCTATAAATAAGAGCATTTGCTTATTGAGTTAAACAATCAATTAAGTTTGATTAAGAGCTTCTATACAAGAAGAAAGATATGCAATTATGTTGTGATTAACTTAGGTTTATTTCAATTAGTTTGTAAATAAATCTAGGACTAGTAATACATGTTTGGTTAGATCATAAGAGGACAAATATGTAAATATATTAGAGATTATGTTTCCTAACACACACACACATATATATATATATATATATAATATATATATATATATATATATAAAGTAAATACAAAAATAGGAAAATTATTATTTATCCACCTGATAAATAACGTAAGTATCATTTATCATGAAAAATTTTGAAATTGTTCTTTTTTCCACTTGAAGTTTCAATTGTGTTAACTTTTTCACTTTTATGATGTGTAAAACGGATAATTTTCTTAGATTGAATGGATAATTTATAAATTTTCAATTTTATTAGTCGAAAAGTAAATAATTTTCAAATTATAGTTGGAAAAGATAAAAAATATAAAATTTTAATGATAAATAATACTTAATTTATTTTTCAGGTGGAAAAATGTAATTTTCCTAAAAAATAAAAGTGTTGTATCAGAAACGTAGCTTTGCTTTGCATCGTAAATATAACCCTATCTAATTCATTTGAGAATTAGTCAGGTCTACCTCGAGACAGATCATTGTAAGTCAAGATAATATATATAATTATTTTCAAGGCGAAAATAACATTACTTTTATTCAAGCGTGAGCATATTTAGAAGAAGAATTTTGTTCATTTTGCTGCTTTTTTTTTCCCCTGAGCAAGTCGTCAGCCTATAGTAGTGCCTAGCTATGAAAATTATATGTGCATGACTGGTCCATGAAATGTCACTGGTCCATGAAATGTCTCGGAAGAAGCGTGGTTTGATGGTGTTGAGTTCATGATCTGATCTTGAAAATCTGGATTCGAATTTAGGGAGTGTATTTTTTGTAACTCAGACCTGATAAATTCATAAGCAACTGGCTTTCAATTAAGTGTTTTTAAATGAGGAAAAGAAAAGTTAGATGAGTGGGGCAATAAAGACTTTAATGGCGTGGTCTCTGCTTCCCTTAGATAAAGAAAAATAATTGTGTAGGATTGATATAAGGATGATATGATACATTCATTCATTAATATTTTAATATATATATTAAATATGAAATTAAACAATAACAATAAAAACAGAAAATTATTGATTAACACATGTAATATATTTATTAGATAAATACTAATTAAGTCCGCTCTATATAAATTTACCCTTATTGCTATCATAAGTTATCTATTTAATTTCATAAACTGATTGCCTTTGAGCAACTTCTAACAGACCTTGCTCTCTTTTCTTGTTATTATTTTATTCTATCTTATTCTTTTGATTTCTTTGATAGAATAATAAATGCTTTATTCAACTGGTGAAATATGTTATGATATAGTTAATATACAAGAGATTTAGAAAATATTGATTTAGATTATTTAATTTATAAATTCATCAAATTCTCTGTCAAATGATATATTAGAATTCGAACCTATGACGTTAATGTAGAGAAAATGATATTTAGTTTTCGTCCTTGCAGTGGAAGAATTAACCACTCATCAGAGTATTTACATTTTTATGTTTAAGCTTGTAAATAAGAAATTGTTGGTAATTTTAAACAAATATAAGTGTATTAATGCAAAAGTTAGCATGCCATGAATCGAATTATCATTTAATAATAATTTTTTCTTCTCTTTTGAATTTATAATTGATCAGATTACAGTTGGTATAGTATCTAAATGATAGATTTTCATGTGGAAATTATCTTAGATATACTTACAAAACATATTTTGAATTGATTGATGAGATAATTATTAATATATCCAATGAATTGAAATTCAACGTGAATGATTGATTTTTATTTATTTTTTGCTAATATTAAAACTGAAACCTCCTGCATCAAATAATTGATGACACAGTTTAGATATTTGAGTCTATTTATTTACCTCCATAAAATTGAAAATAGTTCGACTCGCAAAGGTAAATGGGGACTATAACCCTGATCCACTCATGTGGAAAGGGAAATTATCATGCTCGTAGGGTAGATATTTCAAATTCGATTTATTTATCTTTTTTAAAAAAAATTAATTTGATTTTCAAACTATTCCATTTCGAAGTTTGAACCATTTGTCTTTTTTTTGGGTCAAATTTTAGTTTGATTTGGTAAGGTTTGATATTCAATTTGGTTATGTTCGGTTTAGTTTGATTATGTTCGGATATCACCGTATTGGCTATAAAAAGTGATGTGCGCGGGCGTACCAGATGAGCGAAGACTTCTAATCAAACTATTCTAAAAATTTATGGGTTCTCTAAAAGCCTAAATGGGATAAGCAATTAGATTTTAGGAGGATTCTAATAAAGACAAAGAATTAAGAGTTATTAGAAATGGAATCTTTAATGGCATTGAATAAATTCTAATTACAGGAAAAAAGAAGAAGCTTGAGAGTGATTTAACTACATTGTTAGAATTAATTGAAACACGCTTTGGTGTTTTTGTTGATTGTTTTCAGGTTTCTTTTTTTGGCTGTGCTCATTTGAATTTATTGCCTCTGAAAATAAATGTTGGAGTTAGTACTTGAAGCGCTAATCCGAATAATGTATTATACATTATATTTTATTTTTTAATAATAAAATAACTACATTTTCATTTCAACCTTATTAATGACAATGTCATTATGCATATTAGATTGATATATAAATATGCTGAGAATGACATCGACCTTAGAATAGTCATGTAGTAATACTAGACACTGAGTGGTTTGACATTGAGATAATATCACTATTATAAACTATTCTTAAAATAAATATCCATAATCGTTGGTTTTGGAATATAATCGAATTCCTATAACTTAGAAGACTAGCACAAATCATATATTGGAATTGGAGTTCCAATGGTTTAACCCGATGTATCATGAGCAAATGAAGCTCGTATAGATATATGGGTATTCGTTGGAGCGAATATTGAAAGACTCACGAGTGATTCCTAATAGTTGAAAGTACACACCACCGTCAATAGGAATCTCCTCGAGTCGAGTAGCAAATGTGATCATTTGACTATATGATAGCATTGATTTTGTGTGTGATCCTCCACACTTTGATGCCATATATGTCAGAAACTTTTCATGGTCTGACCGTTAGATGTTCGTTGGGTGTGGACCGATGCACTCGTTAATCAAGTGCGTATCAAGATAGGATATGTCGGCCCGTATATGTACCATAAGAGGTTAATGTATTCAGATGATTAGTAACTATTCAAATGATTGTTATAAATCTCCTGTGATTAGGTGATTACTTTATTTTAAGTAATAGTATTAATATTGTTGGAGAATTATTGGATAGTCCGTCTTGTCAATATAGAGATGAATGAGTTCATATTACTTATGCTCAATACTGTAATTATTGTGATGGTGTACTTATGAAACTCATTAGTGCACATTGACAATTATACACCTGAAATACGTCATTATCCAATACCGTCATTATTGTGAGGATAAGTAACGGTTCAAGACCAAAATTAGGAGTCACATGGATGTGATTGAACTTTAAGCTATACCTAATGAGTTTATAAAGGCAAAGACCGTCATTATTGTGAGGCTAGAGTAAATATCATGGGATCGATTTCCCGCTATGAAATTTTGATAATCAAATTTCTATTTTTTTGGTTGAGGGAGATTACGGAATTACGTAAAATAGTGGAATGACACTAATAGATTTTAAATCCATAATTGTATAAGTATTTTTATATTGAAATGAAAATATTAAGCTAGTGTTTAATTGTTGTCTTGTAGAGGGCTGCCGTAAATTTATTAGCACGACTTTTGGATTTCAATAAACTAAAAGGAGCCTCAAACTACTTAGAGTAGGAGATGAACATACGCTTTGTCTAGGAGTTGGAACGATTGAGGTAAGTTACGCTCAATCCAATGTTTGTCAAAATTATTCCTGATTTGCTTATACAATATATAGATGTACCAAATGCTTGGAGCATTATGAAAATACTCAAGAAATTGAGATATATCAGAGGTTTCAGGAATTGTTTCATGCTACGCTCAAGTATGAATGAGTGGTTAGCATTCATATTTTGAACATGACTGACCAGATCTGATATTTGGAATGCCATGACATTATGATTGATGAAAGGCTAGGCCGAAATCTGATTCTATCTTCTTTACCTGGTACATATGCTGGTTTTATGATGCATTAGATGCAAGCCACATATGAAGAGCTTCACAACACGTTACGCTCAACAAAACTTGATTTGAAGAAAATGAATCCCACTTTGTACCTCTATGGTGGAGAAAACTCTTCAAAGACTTCTAGAAAGTCTAAGAAGATTAAAATAAGAAATAAGAAGAAAGACTCAAAGAAACAAACTGCAAGACCACGTGTAGCTCGTGATGCATGTCTACATTGCCAAAAGTCTGGACACTAGAAACATGATTGTCTAGAGCTGAAAGGAAAAGCAAGAACCCCATGTACGCTTTGTATTTTTCCTATTATTGACATCTTATTAGCCTTAGATGTAAATAGTGGTTGGGTGTTAGACACTGGTAGTTGTGGACGCTGGATTTCGCCTTCGGTCCACAATCGAGATTTTGAATAAAGAGAGGCACTAGCGATACTGCAAAACAAAGTTAGAGTGAGCGGGGAGTTCCTACCCACCGGTGTGGTGCGTGTCGTTGGCACTCCAACACTCAAGTCAGTATTAAAGACGAGCAGAAAGTAATGGAATGGAAAAGATTGAAGTTACCTTGACCTCTGTTGACTTCTGTGAGGACGGTGGGTTGGTATTTTTTGGGAGCTCTAGAGAGACTGCTTTAGGGAAAAGGAAAAACCTATTCTCACTCTAAATTCTACCTTATTTTATAAATTATTTAGATATGGGCTTCATTAATACATAAAAGCTTAACTCTTTGGTGTCAAAACGACTAATCACGTGGGGATCATTAATCATGAGGAAGACGTTTCTTTGGTTTGGTAGCTGGTAAGTCAAGAGGTTGTTTGGTGGGCCTCTCCTTGGTGTGTGGGCCTGAAAGGTGTTCAATCAATTGGCCCAACTTTGGCCCACAAATTAATTATTTGTAGGAATACTTTAGTTGACGATAACTTAAGTCATGAAAGTTGGATACTATTAGGCATTTTGTGTTTTCATTGGTATCAAGCCTGAGGAGAAATGATGATTTTGCCATTGGCCCAAATTTAGCCCATACAGTAGTCCCACTCATATTTGCAACTCCATACAAGCTATGAGCGTTAAAAGAAGGCTGAACAATAGGGAGATCCGGCTTAGAGTTGGGAATGGAGAGACATTGGATGTCAATGCCATATGAAATGTTATTCTAGATCTTCATAATGGATGTAAATCAATTTTACATGACTGTTATTATGTATCATCTCTTATCAGATAGATTATATCGTTACCGATATACTCACAAAGTGGTTCTTTACTCCCAAGTATAAGAGTGTCGAAGTAATAAAATAATCCGATAAGTCCGAGGTCAATCCACAATGAATAGATTTTGTAAAATAAAATAAAAATTCGAGTAAAAATAAAAAGACTTGATTGAAGTGATGAGTAATTTTTAAATTGAGATACAATAATAAATTAAAATATTGGGGCTAGACGATCCACTCTTAATAGTTTAAATATAGAGATATCTTACTTTTATAATATATAAATTATCATTATTACCCAGTGTAGGCACTGTATTTTTACATTAAGCCCAATGATGAGCCTCGTATGGAGGCACTACTTGAAAAGTTACGGAAGTCGCGAGAAACAAATGTCGGAAGGAAAAACTCCAAAATTAGCACCTCACTGGATTCAGACTCACTAACCCGCTGCGGATTCGCTCAACCACTGTTATAAACCTTAGCCTCGGCTCAAAACCCCCCGTAATCCATGCCACACACGCCCACACCACACAAGGCCCATACAACCCATCCACAAAGCCCACACGCCCAAGCCTTCCCAAATTAAAAAATCCCATGCAAAACACATGTGCAAAATTCCCTCAAATCACCTTCCAATTTAACAAGATTGAGAATCCCATCCTCACCAAAATTCATAAGATTCTTTCCAAAATAAATATTCCCCAAAATTGCATGATTTATTTCCTTACTTAGGAGATCCATTTTCACTATAAATTGAAGACTAAATCACACAAAGAAACCCTAGACACTTTTCTTATACCTTCACGACAACACTCTTTTCTCTCAACTCTTTCACGGCTACACCTCACACAACCCACAAACTAAGCCAAAACGTGAAACAAAGCAATCAAACACACTCATCAGCTAACTCGCACACACACACAGCAACAGACTGCTCAAACTCACGAACAACAAAGCCACGACCAAACACAAATAATAAAGCCACGACCAAACACAAAACAAAAAAGCCACCCATAAGCCTCAGCCACGTGAAGACAAGAAACCCACCAAACACACACTCGACATCATCACACAAAGAACCAGCCACCCCCTCCACCGATTCAAACATCGACAAAGCTAAGCCCTTCACCCACGATTAAGCAAATCAAGCCAATAAAAAACAAAAACCCCTCCCTTACCGACACAAAACATCAACAAAACTAAGCCCTGACCGATAACAAAGCAACAAATAAGCCCTCAACCGAACATAAACAGCAGCCCTCAACCGAATACACCCCAAAACAGCCCCTAAAATCACACCAAAACAGCCCCTGAAATCACACCAAAACAATGAAGAAAACCGCAAAAATAGTGAAGAAAACAGCAGCCCAAAATAGTAAAAATAGCAGAAAAAAATAGCAAAACAACGAGCAGAAATAGTGAACAGCGAGCCAAAACAGCGAACCAGCAAACCAGAAAAATAGCGAAGCTTTAATCCTTCCGGTGACGTCCCAACACTCTCCCGAGAAGCGACTTAAAAGGTAAGACCTGAGGGCACCCTTTACTAATATTTATTTTGCTACTCTGGATGCGGCATGCTTGGTTGGACATGAAATACGTCCAGCTGGGCATGCGAGGTCCTATATTAAAAAACGGCTAAATCTTTTGATCTCATCTTCTTTCTTTTATTTTGTTATTTACCTTTCTTATCCATTTACTGTTATTTATTCTTCTGCACTTAGTATCATATTTTATCTTTATTTTATTATTCCGCATTTACTTTATTGTTCATCTTTATTTTATTACTTCGTATTTAATTTATCTCTCATATTTATTTTATTACTTCGTATTTACTTTATCGCTCATATTTATTTATTATTTCGCATTTATATTACTGTTTACCTTTATGTTATTTTATCGCATTTACCTTATCATTTAGATTTTTTTGTCTATTTACTTTTGCTTATGTTTTTGCTATATTATTTCGCATTTAATTTCATGTATGTCTACATTGTGTCAATGTTTATGCTTGTTATCCCTTGTGGTATATCGGATGGAAACCCAGACGTAAATTCCGTAGCCGAATTCGAATGGACGGTAGTGCGGCTTGTACTTGAGATACAACTCCACGTATCACTCAGGAAATACTCGCATATGCACGACTAACCCTCCTTTTATTCGCTATTTATTTGTTAACGCTTTTCCCGCTTTTGACTGTTTATTATAATTTTCATTATCACATTTCTTAATTTTATTTTATGTTATTTATATTCATGCTTATGGGTGTGCAAATGTGTGTTTATTTGAATTATCTTGCATGAACTACATAAGACTTGGCTATACCATTGTGTGAACCCGTCCATTATACTGGCATAAGTAATGGACCATTCCGAACCCAACGGTTTGAGGTATTCCCTTGCGAGGGGTGAGTACGGCCTTAAATTATTTCCCAGTTCACGCTGGGTGGCGACTCCTTTATTCTTCGATTTAGTCCCCCGTGGGCTACCCCATACTCTCTACGGGCTGCGAGCCCAACAATGTTGTGGTCGTTGAGCATCATAGGCATAACGGTAAACCCTACTTCGCTCCTACAGATGGCGACTCCACTGGGGATAGAGAATCGGTCCCGAAACAATGCCTTGTAGTGTCCGTGGCTTTGGCTTTGGCTACCCAAGTCTCATATATTTTGCATACCCTTTTTACCTCGATGGTGTCATGTATCGTGAAGTCACTTTCACTCATGGCAGCAGATAGTTATGTGGCATCATCACTCGTTGGCACGTACCTTAGGGTATAAAAAAGGCGCCCTCACTTGGTCGCTCGAACCCTTGAGTAGAGAGACCTAGTTGTGAGCAACCCTTCGCTGGTAAGAGCCTTTATCTATACCTTTATAAGCCCATATGAACCATAGTTGTATGTCCTATAGAAGCTATCCCTTATACTTGTGTTTGGGACCATTGTCATTTGGATTCATTTGGACCTCTCGTCATAAGATACGAACTTGTTGGGCCATTTAAACTGAGACAAGTTTATATCTTATGACAATTGGGCCAAAAGTTTTCAAAATGACGATGGGCCACATTGTTTTTGGGCCCCCTATCATTTGAGGTTATTTAGCCACGTTATCGCAAAAGTGTAAACCTGTTGGGCCTTTTCAACTGGGAAAAATTGCACCTCGCAATAATCTGATTAAACGCCTTAAAATGATAATGGGCCAACTTGTATGAAAACCTTGATGGGCTTAGAAGGTCCAAACATGATCCGAATATGCCAGACGCATGAGTCCGATATCCTCACTGGCTTTCATCCAGGAAGGATACGCCTTGTTACAACATATTTGTATACTTTTGGATATCTCCAAGTCCATCCCCACAACCGTGATTACCGAAGGCCCAATTTGTCGTTTCTAGACAATGACACGATCCCCATAATAGGCTTAGTCAATATTGTAAATGGGCGATCTTTGTCTTTTACCGATGGAAAGGGACTAAGGTAGCCAAGGTTCACCCTTGTAGCGCATGAGAAAATGATTTTGTGTGCCCCACATTGGTACATAAAATAAGCCATACCTAGGACATAAATGGATTTACCACGAATGTGGGAGGAATAAGGTCGGAATGATATATGCTGTTTTGATAACCACATGCATTTCATGCATCTCATGCATTACATGCATACACGCATCATGCTAACTCCTTGTCTTAACAGCCATCATAGATATCCGTTGGGTTAGAGAAGAAGAAAGACTTGTCAAGAAGAGGTTAGCACACATGGATGCGTCAGGTAGTTAAAGTTCCTATGTGGATCAATTGGAGACCAACATCACCAAAATTACCGAGCAACTACAAGCTTTGACCAACGCTATGGCCAATCTGACAGTACCCTGCACAGTGGGAATAGAAAACAATGAAAATGGAAGGCGTGAGGAGCCCCTGAATAGGGTGAGCGAAGAAATCCATATTTTTGATGATGACATGACTGAGTATGCCACGGGAAGGGTAGCCAGGTCTCAGGAAGAATTACAGAAACTCAGAGAACAAGTAGAGTCAGTTACCCGCAAGCTGAAGGGTAAACATGAAGATCTGTTAGACTACGAGGCGATGACTTTTGAAGAACAATTGCCTCATCAGTTTAAGATGCCTGACATGGCCAAGTTTAACGGAAACGGGGATCCGAGGGTCCATCTTTGACAATATGTTTCAGTGATGAGTTTAGTGGGTTTGACAAAGCGCCAAGTACATAAGATGTTCAAGATGTCACTGGAAGGGGCACCCGTCGTATTGTATCATGGTCTAGAGAGAAAGGTCAAGGATGACTGGAGGGCATTAGCAGAGGCCTTTCTGAATCAATATGTTACATATTTGGAGATAGACTTGTCGCTTCGTGACCTGGAAAATACCAAACAGAAGCTAGATGAGAGCTTCAAAAATTATGTGGATTGCTGGAGAAGCCAACTCTTGAAGATGCAGACACGGCCCTCGGAGAAGGACCATATCAAGATGATTATTAAGGGCACCAAGCCCTATATTTATAACAAGCTGAGGAGGATGGCCTCCATGATTGGTGACTTTTGACATCTAAGAGAATCTGTCATGGATATCAAGGAAAAGGAAGCCGAGAACATGAAGTTTTATGGCCAGAATAAAAGGACTATTGGGGGACCTCTAGGGACCAAACCCGCTACTGCTGAGGTCGCTGCCATCAGAAATAGGCGATTCTCCAATCTTGGTAGACCTCTGTCAAAGGTATTTGAAAAGCTGAAGTGACAAAAACTCCTAAAACCTTTAGAACCTAAACCACTTCCAAGCCCTGCGCCACCCCATCTCAACCTAAACCTATGCTGTCACTACCATCAGCAAAAAGGCCACGAAACCGACAACTGCTCCCACTTTAGGCATGAGATCCAAGACTTTATTGACACCCATAAGATACTCGACCCAGATAAAGAGCAACCCAACACACACAGAAGCCCTCTACCCAACTATCACTCCGTTCCACCACACACCTACATGATCAATTCCAGCCTACTCAAAAGCTTTGTCCTCCAAACTCTCAACCACCAAGCTTTTTTGCATGGGGATATGAGATAGCAGTAGTGAAGATGAAACTGAATAGGGGAGAGATTTCTGGGAAAACTTCTCAACCAGTGACGAAGAGAAGGTAAAATGGATGACTCGTAGTGGACATTTCTACGATGATGAAACAGAGAAAGGCAAAGAAATGTTGACAGAAGGCCGAAAGGTGGCAGAGAATATGGATAACACCGAGGGGGATACTGTGTTACGTCAACTAAAGAAAACACGAGCACAAGTGAGCATATGGGAATTATTATACGCCTCTCAAGAGCACATGCGTGCCATGGTAGAAGCTCTGAGCAAGATAACGGTACCTGAAGATACAAACCCGACAATGTTTGTAGGGTCGGTACAGAAAGAGAGTAGGCAGATGATAACTTTCTCCGAAGAAGAACTCCCAATGTAAGAGAGGAATCACAACAAACTGCTATTCATAAAAGCGGAAGTGAAAGGTAAGAAAACATCATGTGTGATGGTGGATGATGGCTCATCTATCAATGTGTGCCCTTTGAAGATTCTGTCAAGGTTAGGTATGAAGACAATAGATTTAAGCCCCTCCAGCATGACTATCGAAGCATATGACAATAGCAAAACGGGGAGTCGAAGGTACTTTTGTCACAATAATCAAAGTGGGCCCGATAGAAGACGAGGTGGAGTTTACAGTACTTGACATCCCAGCTACATTTGCTCTGCTATTAGGGAGGCCATGGTTTCACAAACTTGGGGGAGTGCCATTCACTTTGCACCAGATTATTAAGTTCCCACATGGAGATGGGGTCATCACCATCAGGACTGAGGTAGACAATGCTATGGCTGCTTTAGACATACAGCCTCTCACAAGGTTCCTAGTGGCAGCAAACTTTGAAGAATGGGTGGACCCTAAAGTGGCTAGAATCATGGAAAAAATGAAATACGAGCCGGGCACAAGTTTGAGTGCTAGAGGAGCACTACCAGATTTCAAGGGACAGACCACTAAAATAGGATTGGGGTATGAATTCGATGGGAATGAGACAAAGAACAAGAAAGGGATGGAGCTGATGGAATACTTTGTGAAAGCCACATGATATCAAGGAGAGCCTGAAATGGTAGAAGTCAATAGGATCATAATACCAGGATTTGAGATCTTCAAGGATGCGATGGGTAAGGAACCACAGGCAGATGGAGTTGCAAAAGAGGAATGGGAAGAAGAACTGCTGCAGTTGGAGAATCTGATGCTCGAGGAAAGTAAGAAGACAGAAAAAGACAATGCTGCAGATGATGAAGATGTTTATTTTCCTGATTTATTTGATTGTAATCATGCATTTATTAATAATAAAGACATCAATTTTGCTTACTTGTTCGAGTCTTTTTCGGTTAGTCTGCATCATAAAATACATGACATGATCATATTTGACATTAATTCAACAAAGGCAAATACATTCAATCTTGGTACATGTGAAAACCCCAAGGAAATCTTAATTGCAAGTGAGGTTACCTCTGATGAGCGGAAATAATTAGAGAGAATATTAATAAAATATGCAAAAGTATTCGCCTGGTCCTATGAAGACATGCCATGGGTGGACATGAGTATTGCCCAGCACGTGATACCAACTTATCCGAATTTGAGACCAGTAAAACAGAAGCTCCGAAGAATGAGACCAGAATGGGCCGAAAAGGTTAGAGAAGAAGTCAAGAAACAGATAGATGTGGGGTTCTTAGAGGTAGTAAAGTACCCCGAGTGGTTAGCCAATATTGTGCCGGTACCGAAGAAAGATAGGAAGGTCAGAATGTGTGGATTATATGGACCTCAACAAAGCTTGCCCGAAAGATGATTTTCCCTACCTCATATAGATGTGTTGGTTGATAGCATAACTTTATCTGCTATGTACTCATTCGCGGATGGGTTCTCACGATATAATCAGGTCCTTATAGCCAAAGAAGACAAGCATAAGACGACATTCGTTACTGAGTGGGGTACATATTGTTACAAGGTGATGCCATTTGGACTTAAGAATGCAAGAGCTACCTATCAACGAATGGCCACTACGTTATTCCATGACTTGATGCATAATGAGATTGGGGTATACGTGGATGACATGATGGTCAAGTCAGAGACAAGGGCCGGATATATGGAAGCACTGGAGAAGTTCCTTCAAAGAGTCGATAAGTACAACCTCCGACTAAATCCCAAGAAGTGTGTGTTTGGGGTAACATTAGGAAAGTTGCTAGGATATACTGTAGGAATGAGAGGAATAGAAGTGGACCCTGAAAAGATCAAGGCAATTACTGAGATGCCCGCACCGAAGATAGAAAAGGAAGTTAAAGCTTTTCTCGGGAAAATCCAGTATATCAGTCGATTCATTGCCAAGTTAACATTGGTATGTGAGCCCATCCCCATCTTCAAGCTATTGAGAAAAGACCAGCTATTGGAGTGGAATGGGAAATGCCAAGAAGCTTTTAACAAAATCAAAGAATATATGGTGAAACCACCCGTCTTGAAACCCCCAAGGCCGGGCAAACCCTTGGTGTTATATTTGGCCATGGAACCTGAAGCGCTGGGGGCGATGATGGTACAAGCGGATGAGACAGGGGTGGAACATGCAGTCTACTACCTCAGTAAGAAGATGCTTCCGTATGAAGCTCGCTATCAAGAAGTGGAAAAGATCTGTTTGGTGATAATATGGGCTTCCAGAAAGTTGCGTCATTACTTCTAATCCTATAAGATACAAGTGGTAGCAAATGAGAATCCCCTAAAGTATTTGCAATCAGTACCTTCACTGGTAGGGAAGTTGGGCAGATGGTTGGTATTGCTGACAGAGTTTGATATAGAATACCTCACCTCTAAGGTAATCAAAGGACGGCCGTAGCAGAATTCTTGGCATTACAACCTATAGAAGGATATTAGTATAAGTTTGAATTCCCAGATGAGAAGATTCAAACCATAACTATCCAGGGGTGGAAAATGTACTTCGATGGAGCGGTGAATTACAAAGGAGATGGAATAGGAATTGTGGTAGTAACCCCCGAAGGAGAAACCCTGCCTATGGCCAAAAGGTTGACGTTCGGAGTAACCAACAACATGGCCAAATATGAAGCATGTATCTTTGGACTAAAAGCTCTAATAGCCTTAGAAGCTAAGGACATAGAAGTTTATAGAGATTCGATGTTGGTAGTTCGACAGATGCAAGGAGAATGAGAATTGAAGGAAGACCGGTTGAGGCCGTATCTACTCCATCTCAGAAAGTTGGCACAGGCTATCTCTGACTGTAAATTTCAGCACTTGCTGCGAGAAGAGAATCAAATGGCAGATGCATTAGCCACCCTTGCCGTAACTTGGGAAAACCCGGAAAATTGGTAATGAGACCCTTGTGCTGACAACAACTAGCAGACCCAGTTATGAGACAGAGAGAATCTTGGAAGTAGAAGTCGACGATGGTAACCCGTGGTACTACAACATTCTACAGTATCTAGGACGTGGGGAATTCCTGGAAGGAGCCGGCAAGAAAGACAGAATAGCCATTCAGAAATTAGCTTCCCAATATGTGAGTTTAAAAGGAGAACTGTACAAGAGATAAGCCAATGGCATCTACCTGAAGTGTTTAAGAAAAGAAGAGGCTCAGAAGGTGATGGAAGAGGTACATGCTGGAGTATGTGGACCGCACATGAATGGATTAAATTTTTCCCGCAAAATAGTGAGACAAGGATTTTATTGGTCAACCATGGAAGCCGACTGCGCAAAGCTGGTAAAGCACTGTCACGATTGCCAGACACATGGCAACTTGAATCATATACCGGCTACAGAACTGCACGGACTATCAGAACCTTGGCCTTTCTCAGCGTGGGGTATTGACATGATTGTAGAAAGCAAGCCACATGCATCAAATGAACACCACTTCATAGTAGTAGCAGTAGACTATTTTTTGAAGTGGGTAGAAGCCGAGTCATTTCGAAATATTACGGCGAAACAGATGGCCAAGTTTATAGCCCGTAACATAGTATGTCGATACGGGATGCCGCATCACGTAGTGACGGACAATGGAGTC
Source organism: Zanthoxylum bungeanum (assembly GCA_019454045.1). Lineage (NCBI taxonomy): Eukaryota > Viridiplantae > Streptophyta > Magnoliopsida > Sapindales > Rutaceae > Zanthoxylum > Zanthoxylum bungeanum. The sequence continues at coordinate 51,653 of SKCR01031988.1, forward strand.
CAGTTTCAGGGAGAAACAAAGGCAATGTTGCAGAAGTATAGAATATGGCATCATAAATCATCACCTTACAGGCCACAGGCTAGTGAGGCGGTAGATGCGGCCAATAAAACAATAAAGAAAATACTAACTAAGACAACGAAAAGTTATAAAGATTGGGCCGACAAACTACCGTATGCCCTGTGGGGGTACATAACTTCGGTGAGAACGGTGACGGGAGCCACACCCTATTCTTTGGTTTATAGAATGGAGGCAGTATTACCAGTGGAAATAGAGATACAATCAATACGGGTACTAGCAGAGGCAGAATTGCCTGAGCATGAATGAGCCTCACAAAGGTTCGAACAGTTAGCATTACTGGATGAGAAAAGGATGAAGGCCTTGTACCACATCCAACTTTACCAGAAAAGGTTGGCCAGGGCGTTCAACAAGAAGGTGCGTCCCACCAAGATCAGAGAAGGTGATCTAGTACTTAAGCAGTCGAAGCCACTAATAATGGACATAAGGGGAAAGTTCAGGCCCAATTGGGAAGGGCCCTACCTAGTCAAAAAAGTGAAGGAGAATGAGGCAGTGAGACTGTCAGATTTGGAAGGGAACGAGTTCACCGAGCCCATCAACGTGGACAGGCTGAAGCAATACTTTGCATAAAAAAAAGAGAGAAAGGCTCGTTGGGTTGAAAATCCGCAAAGGACAGCGCAAGCAAAAAAAGAGCATGAGTGAGCAAGAAAAATAGCTAATTGTAAAATTTGTTAGGAACAGTTAGCAACAGAGGTACCCTTGCAATACAATTTATTTCCTACACATGTACTAAGAAGTAATGCAAACACCTTTATTGGAACAAATGTTTAAGATGTTCATAGATTGCATAAGTCCCAGCTAACCGGGAAGGATTAGAGTCAAGTAATTATAAACATGTTTTTTTGTTTGTTAAATGTTGGACCAATGTCAGGAGATCTAGGACGAAGAACTCCAGGAATGGAGAGGAACTCTGAGAATGCAGAGAAACCTCGAGAATGAGGATAAGGGAAGATCATAGAGAATGAGGACGAAATAAAAATAAAAAATAAAAAATAAAACAAAAATGGCGAAAAAAACAAAAAAGAAAAAGAAAAAGAAAAAGAAAAGAAATATTTTTAGCTCGTTGAGTTGAAAATCTGAAAAGGCGACTCATGCAAGATAGAGCAAACCGCTAAGTTGAAAATCCAAAAGGACAACTTAGGCAAAAGATAGGACGAACCTGCAAGACAAAAGGATACAATGGGATCTTGAGCCATGAGACAAAAGAAGACTGAGCAATCACCAGAGAAGAATTGTCAGAGGGAAACTGTAAGCAGGCCCAGGGGGCGACCAAAGACTTCTATAGGCGAAAGGCTCCAAAGGCCAAAAGAATTCCTAAAGAGGTGAAGAAAATCATCTAGCGCAAGAATTCCACATCACCAAACCACACACCAAGCCCACCAAGAAGAGACCAAGCCCCATGCCCAAGCCCATCAAATCACATCAAAAAATAATTAAAAATATTTAAAACACATGTCACAAATTAAATTAAATTAAATCCAATTAAATTAAATTAAATTAAATCTCATTCCAAAATTAAATAAACCACATTCCTAATTACCAAAGATCTAAATTCAATTAAATAATTCACTCACCAAATTTAAATATATTCCCCACCAAAATACAATAATCCTTTCCCTTTTTTAAACTAATTAAATCCATCCCTAATTTACTTGATCTTGTTTCTTTATTTTAAAACCCATGCATAACCCTAATACATCGCTATAAAAGTAAACACAAAACCCTAAACTCCCTTGGCTGCTCTCTCTCTCACGGCACAAAAAAAAAAAAAAAAAACAAAAGCTTATTCTCTCTCATATCTCTCCCCATTCAGAAAACACCAAAAAAAAAAACCCTATTGACCTTGCACCGAAAAAAACAAAGCCACCTGAATCTCACGGCAAAAACAAAAATAAACCCTAAAACGACAGCCCTTCAACGTCAACACCCCTTCAAACCCTCCTTCACGTAGTATCCCACTCACTCAACCTTCAACTTCACACAGCAAGCTATCACTCCACTCACGCAAAAACACTCAGCAGCCTCAACTCTTTCACGTAAAGCCACTCCCCCATTAACGCCATTCACTCCACTCACGCATGCAGCCTTCACGTAAAGCCTTCCCTCTCTTCCTTCACTAACCCATTCACGTAAAGCCTTCAGCTCACAAACTACCCTCCACACACATAACCCTTCATCACTCAACAGCCTTCAACACCTAAAACACTGCCATCACTCAACAGCCTTCAACACCACAAATATTGCCCTCACACAGCCTCATTCACGCACAAATACTGCCCTCTAACAACCCCTCAAATCAACGCACAAACTGACCTACAGAAACCCCTCAAAATCAACTGCACTGAAAATCACCCCTACAACCACCGAAAAAACTGTCCAGAAACTGCACCATCACCACCGAAATTCTGCCCTTGAAACACAGCCCTTTTACCACAAAAATCCCCTAAAACTGCACCCCTAACTTACCATAAAAGAGTCCCAAAAAACTGCACCTCAAGACACCCTAAAGTCGTAAAACAGCAGCCCCAATAACCCTTAAAAAAATGCCAAAACAGTCCATTAATAAAGTGAAAATAGTGACCAGAAAATACAGCAAAAATAGTAGGAAAACGGAGTAAAAATAGCAGACCAAACAGTGAAACAGCGAAAGGAAATGTTGAACCAGTGAACCGGAGGAATTGAGAAGCATCAACCCTTCCGAAAACCGCATACCACACTTCCGAGAGACGATTTAAGATGATAGACCTGATGGCACCTTCTTTATTTATTATCCTTTATTTTCATTTATTTTAGTACTTTATTTCATATGAGTGTTGTGGATTGGTGCATGATGTGATTTCCGAATGAACGAAATATGTGTTCTCTCTTGTGGTATATCGGATGGAAACCCGGACGTAAATTTCGTAGCCGAATCCGAATGGACGGTATTGCGTTTGCACTCAGGATACAATGCCATGTACCACTTGAGAGATTCATATGTTTCGTTTCATCCAACCTTGCATTTTAAGCATGATTTAGTCCTTAGTATGTTATTTATTTTTAAGCATGATTTAGTCGTTAGTATGTCATTAATTTTTGCATGTTACTTATTTATGCATGGTAATGTAATGTGCATGGGCTATCTAGGGTGGATTAAAGGTCCTCCGTTTTGAGGGATGAAAAGCCAAAGGGCTACCTTTGCCACGATGCTTTGCCGCGCTAGATGAAATATGTTTGATTGAATGTGAGATATGTTTAATTGGATATACGGAATTCCACATTATTGTCTCATTCATTTGTATACATTGTAATATCATGCGCATGGGTTAACTAGGGTGGATTAAAGGTCTTCTATTCGGGGGAAATGCCTGAAGGCTACCTTTACCACGATGTTTTACCGTGCCTTTTATTATGTCATTTAGCCTTTGCATTTCATTGCTTTGTTTACGCATGCATTGCATTCTAGTGCGCATTGGCTAACTAGGGTGGATTAAAGGTCCTATATTCGAGGGAAATTCCTAAAGACTACCTTTACCACGATGCTTTGCCGCGCCGAACGAAGTATGTTTGATTGAATGTGAGATATGTTTAATTGGATATACGGAATTCCACATTATTGTCTCATTCATTTGTATGCATTGTAATATAATGCGCATGGGCTAACTAGGGTGGATTAAAGGTCCTCTATTCGAGGGAAATGCCTGAAGGCTACCTTTACCACGATGTTTTGCCACGCCTTTTATGATGTCATTTACCCTTTGCATATCATTGCTTTATTTACGCATGCATTGCATTCTAGTGCGCATGGGCTAACTAGGGTGGATTAAAGGTCCTCTATTCAAGGGAAATGCCTAAAGGCTACCTTTACCACGATGTTTTTCCGCGCCGGACGAGGTACACTCGATTGAATGTGAAATATGTTCAATCGGGCATACTAGGTCCTACATCGTGTATTTGTTTATCCATGCATGTGTTTGTGTCATTTCAGATGCCATTTTGGCAATCCCGTTCGAACGCATTTCCAAACGCTACACGAACGTATGCATTCTGCCTAATTCCGTTCGAATGCGTTTACGAACACTACACGAACATATGCATTCTGCCTCATTCCGTTCAAACGCATTTACGAACGCTACTCGAACGCGCATCTATTTTATTTTATCATGCATCAGGTCTTACCCCGTTCGAATGCATTTCCGAACGCTATACGAACGCGAACCTTCTCTTTACTGTTCGAACGTGTTTTCAAACGCTACACGAACGCACATACAGTGCACAAACTTCTTTTCATCACATTTCATGCATGCTTGCTTCTTTGATAATTTCTTTTGCACCATATGATTAGTCACATCATTTCATTATTTACGCTTAGGAAATTATCATCCATTTATATTTCCGCATTTATTTATTCGATATGCTCATGATATTGTCTGCTCGCTCTTATTATTAATGCCTTTATAGTTGTTATTAGTTACATTATTACACTTTATTGTTTAATACGTTCATGAATTATGTATTTTGCCTTCATTTTTTCATTTACGATTATGGGTGTGCAAACTTGCATGTTGCTTAAATTATCTGGTATGTGTTGCATGAGATTTGGTTGTACTATTGCATAAATCCTTTCATTACAAGTGGCATAAGTAAGTGACCATTCCGAACCCAACGGTTTGAGGTCTTCCCTTGTGAGGGGTGAATGCGGCCTTAAATCATTTTCCCGGTTCACACCAGGTGGCGACTCCATTTTTAGTTCTCCGGTTTAGTTCCCCCGTGGGCTACTCCGTACTCCCGACCAGGCCGCGAGCCTGGAACAGCGTCACCAATTTCTGTGTCATACAGTCTGGCGACTCCACTGGGGATATAGAATTGGCCCCGAAATAATGTCTTGTAATGATTGTGATTTGTGCTTTAGTTAACCGTGTCTATAGTGGGTTAAAAGGGTTTAATCAAAGGGATTGTTAGGGCTAGGTGATGGTTTGATGTCTTCCTTCATTCGCTACCTTTCTATAAGGAAAAACTGTGAAGACACCTAGATAATCATTACCCGTAGCTCGTTGTGATAGACTAATTTGGAGGACTTGTTGTTTATTCCTGTCACCAAGGCAATAAGAGCCTAAGAGGCTTGGGTATTTAAGAGAGTTCGCTTCACCCTCCCTCTGGGGAATCTACAATAAGAAATCCATTTGACAGTTAGTCACGTATCATAACCTGTTGGCACGTACCGTAAGGTATAAAAAAGGTGCGCTCACTTGGTCGCTCGAACCCTTGAGTGGGGAGTCCTAGTTGTGGGCAATCCTTCGCTGGCGAGAGCCTTTGTCTACACTCCCATGAGCCCACATGAGAACCGTAGTTGTATAATTAATAGAAATTGTCTCTTTATGCTTGTGTTTAGGACCATCATCATTTGGATTCAGTTGGACTTTTTGTCAAGAGATATGAACTTGTTTAGGACGAGTTCGTGTCCTTTGACAATTGGGCCAAAAGCTTCTAAAATGCCGATGGGCCATTTTTTGTTTGGGCCTCTTATCATTTGAAGTTGTTTAGCCATGTTATCGCAAAAGTGTAAACCTGGTGGGCTTTTCCAACTGGGACAAGTTTGCACCGCACAATATATGATTGAATGCTTTAATATGATAATGGGCTGACTTATATATTCCATACATCTCAGACATCTCATGCACCTCATGCATACACGCATCATGTTAACCCTCGTGTCTAAAAGCCATCATAGATACCCGTTAGGTTGGGGAAGAAGAAAGACTCGTCAAAAGATCGCAGAGAAATGGGCAGTCGAGGCAGCCAATAAGACAGTAAAGAAGATATTAGCCAAGATGACAGAAAACTGCAAAGATTGGGCTAACAAACTACCGTACACCCTATGGGGGTACAGAAAATCAGTGAGAACATCAACATGAGCCACACCTTACTCTTTGGACTATGGAATAGAAGCAGTACTACCCGTGGAAGTTGAGATACAGTCCATGCGGGTATTAGCAGAAACAAAGTTACCTGAACAATGATGGGCCTCGCAGAGATTTGAACAGTCGGCATTGCTCGATGAGAAGAGAATGAAGTCTTTACATCACATGCAGATATATCAGAAGAGACTAGCCCGAGCATTCAACAAAAAGGTGCGTGCTACTAAGATCAGAAAGGGTAATTTGGTACTTAAGCCAAATCCACTTCCTAAATTAAAGAAATCCCATGGATCCCCTGCCTAATTAAACCAAATCACATCCCTAACTAAAAAAGAATAAATCAAATTAAATCAAATCACTTCCATAATTAAAAGATTTTTCCTTATCAAATATTAATTAAAAATATCTCCCCATTAATGCACAAATTCTTTTCCTTCTCCAACAAGGATAACCCCCATCCATTTGCTTATAAAAAGAACCCTTCACCACATATCTAAACCCCTAGCTCATTCTCACGGCAAAACACAAAAAGAAAACCCTAAGCTTATTCTCACTCGGCACTCTCCCCACTCTTTCAACTCACGCATCAACGCCCATTACCCATTCGACAAGCCCCTCCTCAACGCATACAAAAACTCACAAACTGAAAGCCCGACAAACAAAAAAACCTCTATGAACAAAGACCCTTAAATGCACACAACCCTCATCATGCGTGACCAAACAAGCCTTACCGACAAACCCTAGCAACTCTCAACGTGCTCTCACTCATTAAATATAAGTCCATGAACCGGCCCTCACTTAGCAATGAGACAGCCAACCCACACGTCCCTAAAGACCACATTTCTCTCTCCCACACAGCCAAAACACATGTCTCTCCTCTCAACCGAACAACCCATAAGCCACTCACTCACCTTACACACTCATCAAGCCACTAATGTCATCCAGCACTAAACACGTAAGAAGACAAACAACACCCAAATAAAAGCCACGAGAAGACTGCTCCTCCAAAAAAAAGCCGACCCTACTGCCCCTTCACGTGAACCACACTTAGCCTCTCACAAACGACCAAGACAGCAAGCCTTCAACAACCCTCAAACCCTCATAAAACTGCCCAGTTTTCCGCATCTTAGACCCTTAAAAATGCCCCAAAACAGCCATAAAACTGCACTAAAAATAGTCCAAAAACTTCCCCCAAAATAGTCCAAAAACCGCAACCCAAACCAATCCAAATAATCCGCAAAACAGTCCCTTAATTACCAAAAACAGTGACCATAAAATACCTTCAAAACAACAGCGAAACGGAGTGAAAATAACAGCCCAAACAGTGAAACAAGGAGGAAAAACATTGAACCAGTAAACCGGGAGAGTTGCGGAGCATCAACCCTTCCGACGGCCGTGTAACGCGCTTTTGAGAGACGAAAAAAGTGGTTAGACCTGAGGGCACCTTCTTTATTATTATCTTTCATTTTTTTATTTTATTTATTTTAAATACTTTATTGCATGTGAGTATCATGGATTAATGCATGATGTGAATTCCGGATGAACGAAATATGTGATCTCTCTTGTGGTATATCGGATGAAAACTCGGACGTAAATTCCGCAGCCGAATCCGAATGGACGGTAATGTGGTTTGCACTCGGGATACAATGCCACATACCACTTGAGAGACACACATATTTTGTTTCATCCAACCATGTATTTGAGCATGATTAGGTTGCTAGTACGTTATTTATTATTAAAACATGATTTAGTCTAGTATGTCGATTATTTTTAAGCATGATTAATTATTCATTTTGCGTTGGGAATTTGCATTATGTTTAGGTTGTTATTTATTTTCCGCATTATATGGTTGCCGTATGTTCATGAGATTGGCGTGTGTTATTGTATGTTTTCCGTTATGATGACTTACTTTTCAAGCATGCAAACTTAGACATATGATTTACTTTGACGAATGTGAACTAGATCTAAGTTACTCTTGAACATATATGTTGCGTAGATTCAGTTAATTCATTGCACAAATCATATCATTACAAGTGGCATAAGTAAGGGACCATTCCAAACCCAACGGTTTGAGGTCTTCCCTTGCGAGGGGTGAGTGCGGCCTTAAATCATTTTCCTAATTCACACTGGGTGGCGACTCCATGTTATTTCTCCGGTTTAGTTCCTCCGTAGGCTATTCCGTACTCCCAACTAAGCCGCATGCCTAGAACAGTATCGTCAGTTTCTGTGTCCTACAGTCTGGCGACTCCACTGGGGATAGAGAATCGGCCCCGAAATATTGTCTTGTGATGTTTATGATTTGTGCTTTAGTTGACCGTGTCTATAGTGGGTTGAGGGGGTTTAATCAAAGGCATTGTTAAGGCTAGATGATGGTTTGGTGTCTTCCTTCATTCACTACCTTTGTATAAGGAAAAGCTGTGAAGGCACCTAGATAATCATGTACTCGTAGCTTACTGTGATAGACTAATTTGGAGGACTCGTTGTTTATTCCTGTCACCAAGCGATAAGAGCCTAAGAGGCTTGGGTATTTAAGAGAGTTCGCTCCACCCTCCCTCTGGGGAATCTACAACAACAGGAAATCCATTTGACAGTCAGTCACGCATCTTAACTCGTTGGCACGTACCATAAGGTATAAAAAAGGTGCGCTCACTTGGTCGCTGGAACCCTTGAGTGGGGAGTCCTAGTTGTGGGCAATCCTTCGTCAGTGAGAGCATTTGTCTATACCCCTATAAACCCGCATGTGAACCATAGTCATATATCCTATAGAAGTTGCCCCTTTATGCTTATGATAACCACATGCACATTATATCTCATACATTGCACGCATTTCATGCATCTCATGCATACACGCATCATGTTAACCTTGTGTCTTAAAAGCCATTGATGAGTGGTATTTATATCACTATTTCCCACTCATTTAACTTAATATTTTGTATAGTTTCTTGAGTTTTATGAACGTTTTGATGTGTTTTGTTGTTATTTTGCAGATAAATAAAGTTTGGACAGCACTGGAGGCAATTTGGAGCAAAACCGGACAAAAATGCGTCAACAGGGTTATTTCCGTCTTTTGCGCGTCGCGACGCTGGAACACAGCGCGCCGCGACGCTCAGCGTGTACCGGTTCTGCTAAAATGCGCCATGGTCAACGGGTCAACAATTTGAAAAGTTTGACTTTGCTAAAATGCGCCGTGCCACGTGTCACCATCACATCCGATCTGCTAACGTGCGCCGTGCCACGTGTCAACATCATATGCTGCCGACACTCTGACATGACACGTGTCGCCTCGTCATCAGCCATGTCATCGGTCAACGAGTCAACATTTCCACGTGTCATGCCACGTCATCAGACACGTCAGCAAGTCAACCGAGTCAACATGCCACGTCAGCCTCAGCCAATCAGAACTTGACACTGTCGCCACGCGTGTCGCCATCCCATTGTGCCGACAGTTGTACAGTCAGCCGCCACGCCACGTCAGCGCCACGTCATCGCCACGTCGCCTCCGCGTCAGCATGACGTCATCACAATAATTGAGAATTAGCCGCCTTGACACGTGTCAGTTGTACAGTCAGCCGCCTTGCTACGTGTCGCCGTCTCATTGTGCCACGTCGACAAATGAGCGTCGCGACGCGCAACGCCTTAGCGTCGCGACGCGAGCACAGTGCCCAAACAGTAAATTATTTTTGCTATAAATAGGCCGCGAATTTTCAGTTTTTATATATACCTTTCTCTCTCTTGATTTCTCTCTCTAGAGAGAGTTTCTCTCTCTAGAATTTTTATTTTTATTTTTTAGTTTTTTTTTATTTTTTAGTTTGTAAATAATTTTAATTACTTTTTGTAATAATAGTAATTTAATTTTACTTTTTACTTTTTACAGTTTTTACTATTCACCATGTTGAAGTAACTTTTTCAGCTAGGGTGAAAGGTAATTCTTTTATTGTTACTATTTAGATTAATCTCCCTTAAAAATATATATTCACTATTTAAAATATTGACTTAATAAGGAATACCGCTATATTGGTCGGTTGGTAATTTAATTTTAATCTGTTTTAAACCTGACTAATCAAGGATACCGCCAGACTGGTCGGTTGGTAAATTTATCTTTGGTTCCGCCTTAATGGCTGGTTGGACTTAATTTGACTTAATCAGGATACCGCCAGACTGGTCGGTTGGTAAATTTATCACAAGTTTATATATTATTTTATGGGAGATATCTAAATTAGTAGTAGTAAAAGTAATTCCTTTTACCTTAGCATTTTATTTTTATTTTATTTTATTTCATTTTACTTTTCAGTATTTTTATTTTATGTATTTTATTTTTATAGTCCTAGTTATGTGTTAATTATTAGGGGTTGTGATGACTTTTAATATCACCGGTTTATAAGGGATTATTTTATAGTTGGGTAATTTACAGGTTTATTTATTAAGTCTTAAGCTTAATGCTTCTTGTTGTCTGATCACCAATAAGATTGATATGGTAAATCTAAAATGAACTAGACATAGGGATTTTAGGTTCAGCCTTAGACTTAATAGCCCACGATCTTCCTTGAGGATAGATAACCCTTTAATAGATTTCCTTACAGGATAGGAATATACCTGTCGGGCGGGGGTAATCATAATTGGAACTTAAACTTAATGAATCCAGGTAATGTGGTTGACATAGGAATATGGTTCAATTGGGTTATATTGGGTATTTGTAGTTGACCATCGGAAGAGGCTTTTACATAATTTAGTGTTCCAGGTTAATAAACTGTTTATTACACAAACATAAAATAATCACTTCATCTTTTAAATGATATTAAAAGAAATCACAACCTTAGATTTTTGTGTCTATTATTTTCCTTAGTATTTTCTTTTATCTTTATTTATTTATTTAGCAAATCTTCAATCAACCAAATCAATCAAGCAATCAATTCCATTCTCCCTTTTAATTAGATATTTGTAATTAAATAGATTCAATAATTAATAACAACAGTAGGAATTAAGTCCTCGTGGGATCGATATTATTATACTACTTGAACGATACGTGCGCTTGCTTTATACGTGTGTGTTTACGCCGGTCAGCCATCATAGATATCCGTTGGGTTAGGAAAAAGAAGACTTGTCAAGAATAGTTTAGCAAACCTGGATGTCGGAAAAAAAAAAGGAAATTGAGGAACGGAAAACTTTACGGCAAGGATAGAAAGACCATTATGGGCTCAAAAAAAAGAAAAAAAAAAAAGAAAAAAAAAAGAAAAAAAAAAGAAAAAAGAAAAAAAAGAGAAAAAAGAAAAAAAAAAGAGAGAAAAAAAAGAAAAAAAGAAAAAAATTGTTTGTTTTTAGTCCTTGATGGTTAGGCATAAGTCCAATGATGAAATCGTTTGCTTTAGGATGAAAGATTAGAAATGATAATCTCTTGATGTGCTTTTATCTGATACTTTGAGTAATTGATCTATGTTTCTGAGTAGTTAGCAAAGTGACTAGTTGAAGAAATTGTAGGTCGGTGAATGACCGTTTTCTTAGATGTCTATCCCGATTCCCTTGTGTTATTGGTATGGTTGAAAATGAAAGAAAAGACTCTAAAAAAAAGAATTGAACCACCTATAACCGATAAGCGTGAAGCTACCCATGGGTGAGTATTAGGACCACCATGAGGAGAAATACTACCTTAAAGGGTATGTGTGTTGAAAAAAAAAGAAAAAGAGAAAGAAAAAAAAAAAGAAAAAGAAAAGAAAAGAAAAAAAGAAGAAGTTCAAAATGAAAAGGAAAAGAGAGAGACAAAAGAGAAAGAAAACCATACCACATTGAGCACAGAAAAACAACTGCAGGCATAAATGAGACATCTAGGTTGGTTTGACCCATCGATCCCAGTTTTTTGACGAAATCATTGAGTTGGCTTACCTGGGGATCAATTTGCAAAGGAAACTTTGCACACACACACTTTGAGTCTGGCTTAGATCATTTATTCAAAGACTTGGATTTGAGTTGCATTGAATGTTTTGAAGGTTCCCTGGTTTCAATACTGGGCATTCTTTGAGGGCAATAATATGTGTAACCATTGGGACTATTTCGTAGCATGTGATATAGAATTCCATATCATGTGGTCCACCTTGACCTAATGCAAGCAGCGGAGAGCAGAAAGCTAAATCAAGACTGGGGGTGACCAGTCTACCACCTCGCAAATCAGGGACATAACGAAATATTGAGTCATGAGACCAAAGGAAACCGAGAAATCACCATAAGAGAACTGAAAGGAAGAAACTGTATGCAGGCCCCGGGGGTGACCAGAGACAGTTTTAAGCGAGAAGCACCGAAGAGCACAAGGAAGGCCTAACCCATCGGAATAGGAAACACATTCATGCATGCATGCATACATGTCATATACACGCAATCTTTGTCTTGTTTTTGTTCACAGGTTTTAAAGAAAATGAGAACGCGGAAAATGCAAGCCAACCAGAAACAGCAACACAACATCATCAGTTTGGGGATGAGTCCCAGGGTCGAGGCCCACATCAGCATCAGTTTTGGGATGAGTCCCAGGGTCGAGGCCCACGTCAGCATCAGTTTGGGGATGAGTCCCAGGGCGAGGCCCACATCAGTATCAGTCGAGGGGCGAGACCCACATCAATATCATTTTGGGGGCGAGGCCCACATCAGTATCAGTTTGGGACGAGGCCTACGTCAGTATCAGTTTGGGGCGAGGCCCACATTAGTATAAGTTTGGGGCGAGGCCCACATCAGTTTGGGGGCGAGGCCCACATCAGTGTCAGTCTGGGGGCGAGGCCCACATCAACATCAGTCTGGGGGCGAGGCCCACATCAATATTAGTTTTAAGGGTGATGCCCACATCAGTACCAGTTTAGGGTCGGGGACCCACTACATCATCATTTTGAGGGCGAGGCCCACATTGTCAGTGGTATGGGGATGCGTCCCAGGGTCGAGGCCCCCGTTGTCGGTTTCAGTTCCGGGATGCATCCCAGGGTCGAGGGCCCACTGCATCATCAGTTGTAGTTCTGGGATGCGTCCCAGGGTCGAGGACCCGCTGCACCATTAGTTTGAGGGCGAGGCCCACACTATCAGCGGTATTGGGATACGTCCCAGGGTCGAGGCTCCCCCGTTGTTGGTTACAGTTTCGGGATACGTCTCAGGGTCGAGGACCTGCTACACCATTAGTTTGAGGGCGAGGCCCACATTATAAGTGGTATTGGGATACGTCCCAGGGTCGAGGCACCCCCGTTGTTGGTTGCAGTTTCGGGATATGTCCTAGGGTCGAGGGCCCACTGCATCATCAGCACATTTCGAGAATGAACAAGCCGGGAATGACACTCCGAGAATGAAGCACAGTTCGAGAATGAACAAGCCGGAAATGGCACTCCGAGAATGAAGCACAGTTCAAGAATGAACAAGCCGTGAATGGCACTCCGAGAATTGAGCACACTCCGAGAATGAAGCAAGGTTCAGGAATGAACAAAGCCGAGAATGGCACTCCGAGAATGGAGCACGGTTCTGGAATGAACAAGCCGGGAATGGCACTCCGAGAATGGAGTAAGGTTCGGGAATGGACTACCTCACACAGTAACGGTTCGGGAATGGACCACCTCACAGCATGGTTCGAGAACGAACCATCACATTATCAGTATCAGTCTTGCCAGGTATGGCACTCTGGGGGCGAGGCCCACATCAACATCAGTATCAGTCTTGCCGGGTATGGCATGCTGGGGGCGAGGCCCACACCATTATTAGTATCAGTCTTGCCGGGTATGGCACTCTAGGGGCGAGGCCCATATTAGCATCAGTATCAGTCTTGCCGGGTATGGCACGCTGGGGGCGAGGCCCACACCATTATCAGTATCAATCTTGCCGGGTATGGCACTCTGGGGGCGAGGCCCATATTAGCATCAGTATCAGTCTTGCCGGGTATGGCACGCTGGGGGCGAGGCCCACACCATTACCAGTATCAGTCTTGCTGGGTATGGCATTCTGGGGGCGAGGCCCATATTAGCATCAGTACCAGTCTTGCCGGGTATGGCACTCTGGGGGCGAGGCCCACATCACTATCAGTATCAGTTTTTCCGGGTGTGACACTCGGGTATGGAGACAACATTATCAGTTTTACCGGGTATGGCACTCCGGGTATGGAGACACAACATCAGTTTTGCCAGGTACGGAACTCTGGGTATGAAGATATTACAATGACACTCCAAGAATGGAGCGGAGTTCGAGAATGAACAAGCCTAGAATGGCACTCCGAGAATGGAGAATAGTTCGAGAACGAACAAGCCGAGAATGGCAATCTGAGAATGAAGCAAAGTTCGAGAATGAACAAGCCGAGAATGGCAATCCGAGAATGGAGCAGAGTTCGAGAATGGTAATCCGAGAATGGAGTAGAGTTCAAGAATGAACAAGCCGAGAATGGAACAAGGTTCGAGAATGAACAAGCCGAGAATGACAATTCGAGAATGGAGCACAGTTCGAGAATGAACAAGCCGAGAATGGCACTTCGAGAATGGAGCACAGTTCGAGAATGAACAAGCTGGGAATGACACTCCGAGAATGGAGCACAATCCGAGAATGGAACAAGGTTCGAGAATGAACAAGTCGAGAATGGCAACCCGAGAATGGAGCAGAGTTCGAGAATGAACAAGCCGGGAATGGCACTCCGAGAATGGAAACACAATTCGGGAATGAACAAGCTGGGAATGGCACTCCGAGAATGGAGCACGGTTCGGGAATGCACTACCTCACAGTAATGGTTCGGGAATGGACCACCTTACAGTAACGGTTCGGGAATGGACCACATCACAATAACGGTTGAGGAATGGACCACATCACAGTAACGGTTCGGGAATGGGCCACCTCACTGTAACGGTTTGGGAATGGACCATCTCACAGTAACGGTTCGGGAATGGACCACCTCACATAACGGTTCGGGAATGAACCATGGGTCGCAGCACCTCACCACCAAATCAACTCAACTCAAAGCAACAGGCAAGTCAAGCGGCAGCTGGCGAGCCAAGTAAGTAAAAATACATTGCATAACTTTGATAGGATTGTCATTGTCACACACTGCACAAGTCCCATCAAAGTGAGGGCGACTGTAGGCACTGCATTTTTACATATAAGTCCCGATGATGAGTCTCGCATGGAGACAATACCTCTTTAATTGTGGAAGCCACGAGAAACGGACGTCGGAAGAGAATAATCAAGAATTGACACATTGTTGGACTTAACTCGCTGGATTAGCTTCGGGTTCACTTGTTGGACCTCCGTTTCAAAGCACATCTTTAGCCCAAACCCCCGCAAGACACACACGGAGCCCAAACACCACTAAGACACACACCAAGCCCACTAAATGGACCAAGCCCACACGCCCAATGAACCCTAAGTCACACGCCCAACACCTCCCTAAATAACAAAAATCACATTAAACACATGCATAAATATAGCCAAATCCACTTCCTAAATTAAAGAAATCCCATGGATCCCTTGCCTAATTAAACCAAATCATATCCATAACTAAAAAAGAATAAATCAAATTAAATCAAATCACTTCCCTAATTAAAAGATTTTTCCTTATCAAATATTAATTAAAAATATCTCCCATTAATGCACAAATTCTTTTCCTTCTCCAACAAGGATAACCCCCATCCCTTTGCCTATAAAAAGAACCCTTCACCACACATCTAAACCCCTAGCTCATTCTCACGGCAAAACACAAAAAGAAAACCCTAAGCTCATTCTCACTTGGCACTCTCCCCACTCTTTCAACTCACGCATCAACGCCCATTACCCATTCGACAAGCCCCTCCTCAACGCATACAAAAACTCACAAACAGAAAGCCCGACAAACAAAAAAACCTCTATGAACAAAGACCCTTAAAAACACACAGCCCTCATCATGCGTGACCAAACAAGCCTTACCGACAAACCCTAGCAGCTCTCAATGTGCTCTCACTCATTAAATATACGTCCATGAACCGGCCCTCCATTTAGCAATGAGACAGCCAACCCACACGTCCCTAAAGACCACGTTTCTCTCTCCCACAAAGCCAACACACTTGTCTCTCCTCTCAACCGAACAGCCCATAAGCCACTCACTCACCTTACACACTCATCAAGCCACTAACGTCATCCAGCACTAAACACGCAAGAAGACAAACAACACCCATATAAAAGCCACAAGAAGACTGCTCCTCCAAAAACAAGCCAACCCTACTGCCCCTTCACGTGAACCACACTTAGCCCTTCACAAACGACCAAGACAGAAAGCCTTCAACAACCCTCAAACCCTCATAAAACTACCCAGTTTTCCGCATCTTAGACCCTTAAAAATGCCCCCAAACAGCCATAAAACTGCACTAAAAATAGTCCAAAAACTTCACCCAAAACAGTCCAAAAACCGCAACCCAAACCATTTCAAATAATCCGTAAAACAGTCCCTTAATTATCAAAAACATTGACCAGAAAATACCTTGAAAACAGCAGCGAAACTGAGTAAAAATAGCAGCCCAAACAGTTAAACAGCGAGGAAAAACATTGAACCAGTAAACCGGGAGAGTTGCGGAGCATCAACCCTTCCGACGGCTGTGTAACGCGCTTTCGAGAGACGACAAAAGAGGTTAGACCTGAGGGCACCTTCTTTATTATTATCTTTCATTTTTTTATTTTATTTATTTTAAATACTTTATTGCATGTGAGTATTATGGATTGATGCATGATGTGAATTCCGGATGAACGAAATATGTGGTCTCTCTTGTGGTATATCGGATGGAAACCCGGACGTAAATTCCGCAGCCGAATCTGAATGGACAGTAGTGCGGTTTGCACTTGGGATACAATGCCACGTACCACTTGAGAGACACACGTATTTCGTTTCATCCAACCTTGTATTTGAGCATGATTAGGTTGCTAGTACGTTATTTATTATTAAAGCATGATTTAGTCTAGTATGTCATTTATTTTTAAGCATGATTAATTATTCATTTTGCGTTGGGAATTTGCATTATGTTTAGGTTGTTATTTGTTTTCCGCATTATATGGTTGCAGTATGTTCATGAGAATGCCGTGTGTTATTGTATGTCTGCCGTTATGATGACTTACTTTTCAAGCATGCAAACTTAGACATAGGATTTACTTTGACGAATGTGAACTGGATCTAAGTTACTCTTGAACATATATGTTACGTAGATTCGGTTAATTCATTGCACAAATCATATCATTACAAGTGGCAAAAGTAAGGGACCATTCCGAACCCAACGGTTTGAGGTCTTCCCTTGCGAGGGGTGATTGCGGCCTTAAATCATTTTCCCGGTTCACACTGGGTGGCGACTCCATGTTATTTATCTGGTTTAGTTCCTCCGTGGGCTATTCCGTACTCCCAACTAGGCCGCAAGCCTAGAACATCATCGTCAGTTTCTGTGTCCTACAATGAGTCCAAGGGTCGTGACCCACATCAGCATCAGTTTTGGGGATGAGTCCCGAGGGCGAGGCCGACGTCGGCATCAGTTTTGGGGATGAGTCCCGGGGTCGTGACCCACATCAGCATCAATATCAGTTTTGGGGATGAGTCCCAGGGTCGAGGCCCACATCAGCATCAGTATCAGTCTTTGGGATGAGTCCCAGGGTCGAGGCCCACATCAGCATCCGTATCAGATTTGGAGATGAGTCCCTGGGTCGAGGCCCACATCAGCATCAATATCAGTTTTGGGGATGAGTCCCAGGGTCGAGGCCCACATCAGCGTTTTATATCAGTTGGGATGCGTCCCAGGGTCGAGGCCCACATCATCATCAGTTTTGGGATGCGTCCCAGGGTTGTGACACACATTGTCTGCGGTATTGGGATGCGTCCCAAGGTCGAGGCCCCCGTTGTCGGTTGTAGTTCCGGGATGCGTCTCAGGGTCGAGGCCCCCTACATCATCAATTTTGGGGATGCGTCCTAGGGTCGTGACCCACATTGTCAGCGGTATTGGGATGCGTCCTAGGGTCGAGGCCCCCGTTGTCGGTTGTAGTTCTGGGAAGCATCCCAAGGTCGAGGCCCCCTACATCATCTGTTTTAGGGATGCGTCCCGGGGTCGTGACCCACATTGTCAGCAGTATTGGGATGCGTCCCAGGGTCGAGACCCCCGTTGTCCGTTATAGTTATTGGGATGCGTCCCAAGGTCGAGGACCCACTGTATCAGCAATTATAGTTCCGGGATGCGTCCCAGGGTCGAGCACCTACTACATCATCGGTTGCATTTAATGGGATACGTCTTAGGGTCGAGGCCCGCTGCATCATCAACTCCGTTCGGAGCAGCATGCAAGTCAGGTGGCAGCTGGCGAGCCAGGTAAGTAAAAATGCATTGCATAACTTTGATAGGATTGTCATTGTCACACACTATACAAGTCCCATCAAAGTGGGCGACTGTAGGCACTGGATTTTTGCATATAAGTCCCGATAATGAGTCTCACATGGAGACACTACATCTTTAAATTATGGAAGTCGCGGGAAACAGACGTCGGAAGGGAAGAGTCAGACATTGACATATTTGTTGGATTTAATTCGCTTGTTTAGCTTCGGGTTCGCTTGTTGGACAAAATGACCCATAGCGTCACTATTTGCACAGATCATTGTGTTGTTGTAGCAAATTAACTATGTGACAAGGAAATTGCACTCTCATCATTTGTGATTAGATCACCATAGATATATAAATGAAGAGAGGTCCCTATGATTAGTTCCTGGACTGAGAATGATATGAGACAGTATCAGTCCCCGAAGGATTAATCATTAAATATCCCTAGCCGGAGTATTATCGAGACTGGACATCGATAATGCGGAATAGGCTAGTATTGCACTTGTGTGCGTTGTGAGGGCACAACGGCATAGTTCTCATATATATAAGTATTGGATACTTATGCAAGTGCGATAGGAGGTCGTGTTTCACCGATGGTACGGGAAACAGCTTCGCTCTGGATAGACCCCTCGGAATCCCATTGGTATTATGACTATGTGTCTATGGGAGGCCGAAATCAAGGTAGGTGTGTGTATAGTCTTAACCTGAGACTTGCATCGCTAATACTTACGATAATCGATAGACTTTGGTCTTGGTGGTACAAGGCTTTAACCGGTTCTGCGTACACCACTTCTGGGTTTATCAGAGAGTCGTAGTGTATTGGGTGTGATGTCAAGACGGAAGTATCACTTCAGTCATATGGAGATGATGTCACGCATGATACGGTACTAGTGCTCTTGAGTGTTGCGCAACCAATCGGGATATTGTGACCAGGTCATGAATATCCGATTATAGAGACTATGTTACCAGGCATCCGATATGTGCTTCGGACGGGGCAGACACTTATCCAGCCCCAGCCCTAGCACGTGACTATCCGATACTGGGCCGATACACACAATACAATCGTATACTACGCTTGATACAGATCTTAATATTCTATATGGATATGTCCGGAGAATTGGGTAGACTTGGTGCTTTGCTAGGAGTCGACCTTGTCTCGTAAATCGGAAAAACTTAGTACTTGGAACGTACGTGATTCGGATACTCCGATGACCGTATTTACTGCCAACTTATCCGGGGATCTCATGGGTCGCTTCCCGATAATCCACCGATGACGCACAACTCGCACTCTTGAATAATCTGGGATTATATAGAAGAGAGAGAAAATTAATCTAGGATTAATTACGGAGATTTTTATCTAGGATAAAATATCGTCTAGAGAGAGATAACGATTAATTTGGAATTAATCGGTAAATTAATATATTCGATATATTAAATGAAATTAGATTTCGACGCGGAATTAAAATTAGATTTTAATTCGGGCGAACGAATTAATTTAGAATTAATTCGTTAGCGACGTGAATAGTGAATTCGCTAGGCGTAATCATCTAATTACGACGCGACGGAAAAATCGTTAATTTGGAATTAACGAACCCGAGCCCGAGTGTGATTGCGAGCGCATTCGTATTTCGAATTCGAGTGCGGCGACGCAAGTCACATCAAGCGTCAAATCAATCGTCACATCAAGCGTCAAATCAAAAGTCACTTTGAGTGGTTTGATTGATGATTGATGGATTGATGGATTGACTTGCATCACATC
The DNA here is from genome assembly GCA_019454045.1 of Zanthoxylum bungeanum. NCBI lineage: Eukaryota > Viridiplantae > Streptophyta > Magnoliopsida > Sapindales > Rutaceae > Zanthoxylum > Zanthoxylum bungeanum. The sequence goes on from SKCR01031988.1 coordinate 71,692, forward strand.
ACTTTATTAAAGTGACATGTGAATAGTTGATGTAAGTTGGTGTGTAATAGTGTTTGGAGGGAAAAACTTTTACTTTTGATTTTATTTAAATCAATTAAGTAATTGGTTTTATTTATTTTTCTTGGAAAATATATAAAGCTTTTTGGAAAAGCTTTTCATCAACCAATTACACAAAATTATTTCTCTCTCATTTTCTCATCTTCTCCTCACGCCAAAAGCATGAAATGCTCACTGTTTTTTAAGCAAATAATGGCGTGAGCTTTAGGGAAGCAAGAGTGGTTTTTCATGGTGAGAAATCAAGTGCTAGCACACTTACAAGTCTTGCGAAGGTGGTAGGGAGGTTCACCCATGAGCCGGGATCCATTAGACGAGGCTTGGAGCTCTGTTTTCTCAGCTCAAATCTGAAAATTTGGAGGCAGTGGACTGGTCAGTTTTGGCGTGAGGGCAGTGGGCTTTTTGGCTTCATTCGTCTCCAAATCGACTCAACCGATCGATGTGAGTATTCCGCTATCTCCGTTGATGTGTTCAACAATGTTTTCATTGCTTGTTTGATCTTGGGACCTAGATAATAACCAACAATGGCATCAAGAGCCTAGGTTCAAGCATGAAAAATGTAGGGCTTAAAATTTGGGTAAATGTTTGTTGAGCATGATTTGAATAAATTGATTGTTTAAGTATGCTTATAACATGTTTAATTTCATTTTGGGTGGACCAATTTGTTGAAAATTGATTTGGAATAATTTTCCCAAAAATATCATGTTGGCCGAATATGATGATCATTTTGGAATTCTTGGAATTTTTGTTTTTGATTCATTTGATGAGTTGGAATCATTTAGGATAATGTTAATTTGAAACTAATTGGATTGGATTTTGAATTGAACATAAAATCCCCAAATTATCACCTTGGCCGAATGGAATTATGCCCTAATGTCTTGGTATCTTTTGATTTTGAACATTGGATGTATTGGAAATCATTCGGGATAAGGATTTAATATCGATTGTGAAATTAATTGGATTGAATTCGAATCGGATAAAAAATCCCCTTGGCCGAGACCTTTAAGCATGTAAATGGGTTTGATTTTTGATTAATTTGTGTTGGACACCAATGATGAAAATGACCATGATTAATTATGTAAATTCATGTTTTAGAAATGTTGATTTTGGTAATTGATCATGTAATACACTTTGGTAATTAAATTGGGAAAATTGGATTTTTTGAATTTAATTATTTGGGCCTATTTTGATATTGGGCTTCTAATGTTGTAATTGGGCCTATTGGGCTTGATTTTATCAAGTTGGGTTAGGCCAAATGGATTGGATCCAATTGGGCCCAAAACCTTAACCATAAAGCCCAAATGCGACTAATGAACCTTTAAAGTTCAATGGGCCTAATGGGCCAAGATTGATTTATGGGCTTATGGGGTAAATCCCGGATTGGACTTTGGTTATCGGTTTGACCCGAGTGACCAAAAGTCCACGCCTTAAGAAATCAATTAAAAGCCCATTGGACTTTAATTGAATTGACGTTGGACGTTAATCGGTCTTTGAGACGCGTTACGATTAAATTTGGAATTTAAATCGTAAAAGTTTATTAAATAAAAGTGTAATATTTAATTTGGAATTGAATAGTGAATTAGTATTAAATACATGTTAAATTAGATTTAATATGTAGTTTAATTTAATTCATGAATTCGTACTTTAAGTACTTATTCGCAAAAACGAGTTTGACTCGAACAAAATCAATCGTTGTTTGAACATTGGATGATCACTTAATTATCAGATTAATTAATTTGATTAGATTGATTGATAGCATGCTTTTGTGTGAATATGTGGTGTTGAATGAATAATGTATATCGGATGGATATTAGATGGGTGGGGCAATTTTAGAAATTGTTGTAATAAATTCGATTTATTAAATTGGACCTGCGTGTCCAGCCTTATCACCTTCATTCTCTTTGTATTCTCTTCTCACCTATTCCCCTCCATGTAAATGAGGTTTCTTTAGAAGTGTAGTGTAACGGGGGGTAGAAGTAATACAAGTGCTAGCTTGAGTGAGAAAGGGAGAGATTTGATCTAGGATCAATGTGTAAAGTATCCATCCGCATATCATTATTATTTATTTTCATACTCGCTTTATTATGTATTTAGAATGCATGTTTAAGGGTGTATGATGATGAGACCTTAACAAAGATAATTAAATTGGTAGCCAATTTGCACGCGAAAAACCCTCGTTAAATATCAGCGTTATTTTCCTTCCATTGAGTGATTCTTGCTCAAGATCCGAGATTGGCAGGGGTTGTTGGCCAAAGTCAAGCCCTTGTCCGTCGAAGATGTGTTTTAATCACGAGGCTTTGTTCCATATCGGTGTCGTGTCCAAGTTGTGGTTTGTTGGCCAAAGTCAAGACCACTTCTTGTCCATTGACATTGATTACGAAGCTTCCATGTCAATGGGTCCGCGCTTGACTGGGATCACTAGGTTTGTTGTGCCAAAGCCAAGGCCTAGTTGATTCAGAGGAAAAAGGTTAGGGTATACATTCGATGTATAGGCATATAAAGATATATGTTTGGGACTTGGATGTCCACCTACTGGATCTAGGAGTTGGATGAGATCCAATTGATCTTCGAGATCTACCTAGTTAATATCATACAATTTGTTGGCCAAAGTCAAGATTGTGTGATATTTAACGGGATCCTAGCCCACTAGGAAACACGGTTTCCCGAGTACTCGACAGAGGGTTAGAGGCTCGACGAAAAATAGTGGGAGGCAAGTATTGAATTTGCAACATTCGTTCGAATACTCGCTAAACGCGCTCATCTATATTTTACTCGTCATATTAATCAAAAGTATTAGTTGGACTAATATTTTATGTTGTTTTAAAAATTATATAGTTGGACTATATACAAACTCATTCAATATATAGTTGATTTTATAATTGGATTATAGTAATCAATATAATTGAATTAAAATGATAGTTGATTTTATAATTAGATTAGTAATCAATATTAAAATTATAGTTGATTAAATATTGGATTATTGTAATCATTATAATAAATAGTACCTTATTAAAATTGATTAAATAGTTGGACTATTGAAATCAAGAAAGAATTGAAAAGTTGAATATTTAAAATATATAATCCTTGGATTAAATGTTTTAAATGATTTAATTTTCATTGGGAATTAATAATAGGTTACTTTATTGGATAAAATAACTTGTTATATCTAAGCCCATAATTAAGCAAATAGTAGAGCATAAAATCTTTGGAAGATTTATGTGATGATGACTTTAGTGCTTAATTTATATACTTGTCAATAAATCTATCTTTAGATTTAAAAGTATTAAAATTGCAATTAATAATTCTTGGAGAATTAATTGACTATTCTAGTGGAGAAAAGTCAAAGTTTGCAATTGGGCATGTTGCACAAGGTGCACATCATTTCGATATTCTAAAACCCAAGGCTTGGCCAAGGTTTGTGAAATATTGAAAAGATAATTGACATATCCCAAAGTGACTACCATTTGGATATGGAAGACACGAAGGAATTAAAGAAAGGGCGAGGCTCTAACTTTAAAAATATTTGTCAAAGTTATGTTCACTACTAGTATTGAAATTGGATTTTAAATACTTAGTGTGGTACATAAAATATATGTATTGATGTTCAGAATCCGCTATGAGCTGGATACTGACTTCAAGCCGAGATTTCTCTGCAATCGGAAACGGGACGAAAGTCGCTGTTTCGACCGTAGATACCTAAGTTTAGGAACTACCCTTTGGGTATGTACTTAAATTAGGAACTGTTATAATGTAACTAGTTTGACTAGAGACATTATCTCTATATCAGTGTTTAATCCGTTGCGGATAAACCTTTATATTCTAGAACACTAAAGTTTTTTATTATATAAAGATGATACTGAGATAAACACATTAGATGTGAATAACAGAATTTATATTTTGAATATAATAAAATCTCAAACATATAAAAATGACAAATAAATAGCTCAAATTGATTTGATCAATAGAGACTTATTTGTGGCATTGTTGTCTAGGACACAATTAAACAAGACTCGTATATCCACACTTTTGAAGAGTGGGTACTAGGACTGATTTGACTATTCAAATAAGGTCTGCGAATCTAGTTTATTAGGTAAAGTACCTAAAATACTATTTACTTGGTAATAGTAAAAGGGCCACCGATCTGTTAGCCCTATTCATGGTGAAGTAAGTGGGCCCATATCTAGCTAGGCTAGATGTGAACATGAATATTTCGTGACCTTAACGGATGTGGCATCACGTTATGGTTATGTGTTTCTTTTGAAGAACACAAATCGGAAACTTTTGAAGTTTCGACACGAAGTAAATAAACAGATCGGCTATAGTATCATTCCGCCACGGTAAGACCGTAATGGAAAATACTTAAGCAGTAAGTTTCATACGTACATGAAAGAGTACGGTATTCTTTCAAATGAGGACTCCTCCCGAGACACGTCAGTTAGACGGTGTGTCCGAACCAAAAACCAAATTTTGTTGGACATGATAAGGTTTATCACGAGTCGCTCTGAGCTACTATTTCCTTCAATAGGATATGTATTAACAGTGCAAAACTTATTTAGAATAAGGTTCCATATAAATCTGTTTGACAGATGTCATATAGGATATGAACAGGGAAGAAACGAGGTTTCTCATTCCTGATAATTTGGGTATGCCAGGCATAACGTTTGGATGATACCAAACTAAGACCCAAATTGGATAAGTGCCAATATAGGTTATCCTAAGGGAAACCTTAAGTATAGTACTTATAAATCTCACATGAGAACAATGTGATTGTTGCTCACCATGCATTTTTCCTGAGAGGAATACCGATATGCAGTGGTCAGTGGAGTGGGAGGATAGTGATACTCGATGAAAATCGGAGTAATACTGTTCAAGGCACGAAGTCCTTAATGGAACACAAATAGTTCATCTATGATGAATCTATACCATTAATCTTCAAATACACAAGAAACTAGTAGATCGGATAGAGTCAGAAAACAACCTAGGGTATGGGTTTCTGATCTAACCTCATAAAGATGTCAATCTTATGAAGGTATATCCACCGACTACGTTTTGAGAGAATGATACGAGGTATCGACTCCCTATTATGGCAAAGTGCCATGAGTCCGAAATGGATTCCATGTATAACAACTATTTTGGATACTAGTTGTTGTACCACAAGGCATTGTGCCTATTGGTACATTAAACGTCTTCAAGGAAGACATACATGGAAGGCAACATACCAACGTACAAAGCTGGGCTTTTGACGGAAAGGTATCGTTATCAACATTGTGTTAATAACGGTTCAACCTTTTACCTGTTGCCATGGTAAATCCATTTTGAAGATGCTTGTTGATAACTGCGTATTTCATTTATGAAATGTGTCAGTTATAGATCAAAATCGCTTTCCTGAAAAGGAAACCTTTTGGAGAATGTTTATAACATTCTGACGATTTTGTATAACCAACAAACAAGGTTTGCGGGTTATTCGATCCATGTTTGGATTAATGCAAGCATAAGGTTCTTGGAACTGTCGTTTTGAAATAATCATAATGGTTTATGATTTGAATCAAAACGAAATAATTCTTGTGTATATAAGGAGGTTAGTGGGAGAGCGCACTGACAGTTAAATTCCCATATAGCAATTGATGAAAGCTTGGCTTTCAATAGAATTTCTCCGTAGAATTCTGGGGAGTAACAACCTTTATTCAAGGAATAAAGATCTACTGGGATAGATTTGGAGTTGTTAACACTCTCTGGGAAATTGTACATTTAAAATGTACTTGTATTGGTGTCTCATACGCTTCGAGCATATGGAGTCACGATCAGGTCAATCCAAGTGATAGTCACTGGATTGAAGTTAAGAACATCTGTTAGTATCTCAGAGAACTAAAGATGCTATCTTAAACTATGGAGAAGGAGAACTTGAAGTGACTGGGATCACTGCTGCAAGGTTCCAAACAATTAAATACTACGGTACTATAAAAGTTTGAACACTGGAACAGTGAGCTGGAAATCTTCCGAGCAAGATAACTGTTGCCGAATAAACAACAAATGCGGATTATTGCTGCAGCTGAGGCAGCAATAGAAGCCATTTGGATCGAAAATAAATCTAATTAGATTAGATATAGTTCTGTTAGCAGCTGAGCTAGGCGTCAGCACAGGCTAAGGAATTAAGGTCTCATCGACGATCCAGATATATACTTCTATATCATCTGATTCGTTCGGATCATACATCGTGGCGATGTGATGATCGTATAAATCGTGTCAAACGATTATCAAACAAATCCGCTGACGAAAACCTTTCCTCTAGTAATTTGAGCGAACCGTACATAGTTCGGGTGTAGGACACTTGAGTGACTCGCTATGTGCCAAGTGGGAGATTGTTGGACAAAATGACCCATAGCGTCACTATTTGCACAGATCATTGTGTTGTTGTAGCAAATTAACTATGTGACAAGGAAATTGCACTCTCATCATTTGTGATTAGATCACCATAGATATTATAAATGAAGAGAGGTCCCTATGATTAGTTCCTGGACTGAGAATGATATGAGACAGTATCAGTCCCCGAAGGATTAATCATTAAATATCCCTAGCCGGAGTATTATCGAGACTGGACATCGATAATGCGGAATAGGCTAGTATTGCTTGTGTTCGTTGTGAGGGCACAACGGCATAGTTCTCATATATATAAGTATTGGATACTTATGCAAGTGCGATAGGAGGTCGTGTTCACCGATGGTACGGGAAACAGCTTCGCTCTGGATAGACCCCTCGGAATCCCATTGGTATTATGACTATGTGTCTATGGGAGGCCGAAATCAAGGTAGGTGTGTATAGTCTTAACCTGAGACTTGCATCGCTAATACTTACGATAATCGATAGACTTTGGTCTTGGTGGTACAAGGCTTTAACCGGTTCTGCGTACACCACTTCTGGGTTTATCAGAGAGTCGTAGTGTATTGGGTGTGATGTCAAGACGGAAGTATCACTTCAGTCATATTGGAGATGATGTCACGCAGGATACGGTACTAGTGCTCTTGAGTGTTGCGCAACCAATCGGGATATTGTGACCAGGTCATGAATATCCGATTATAGAGACTATGTTACCAGGCATCCGATATGTGCTTCGGACGGGGTAGACACTTATCCAGCCCCAGCCCTAGCACGTGACTATCCGATACTGGGCCGATACACACAATACAATCGTATACTACGCTTGATACAGATCTTAATATTCTATATGGATATGTCCGGAGAATTGGGTAGACTTGGTGCTTTGCTAGGAGTCGACCTTGTCTCGTAAATCGGTAAAACGTAGTACTTGGTACGTACGTGATTCGGATACTCCGACGACCGTATTTACTGCCAACTTATCCGGGGATCTCATGGGTCGCTTCCCGATAATCCACCGATGACGCACAACTCGCACTCTTGAATAATCTGGGATTATATAGAAGAGAGAGAGAATTAATCTAGGATTAATAACGGAGATATTTTATCTAGGATAAAATATCGTCTAGAGAGAGATAACGATTAATTTGGAATTAATCGGTAAATTAATATATTCGATATATTAAATGAAATTAGATTTCGACGCGGAATTAAAATTAGATTTTAATTCGGGCGAACGAATTAATTTAGAATTAATTCGTTAGCGACGTGAATAGTGAATTCGCTAGGCGTAATCATTAATTACGACGCGACGGAAAAATCGTTAATTTGGAATTAACGAACCCGAGCCCGAGTGTGATTGCGAGCGCATTCGTATTTCGAATCGAGTGCGGCGACGCAAGTCACATCAAGCGTCAAATCAATCGTCACATCAAGCGTCAAATCAAAAGTCACTTTGAGTGATTGATTGATTGATTGATTGATGGATTGATGGATGACTTACATCACATCACTTTATTAGTGACATGTGATTAGTTGATGATGTAAGTTGTGTGTAATAGTGTTTGGAGGGAAAAACTTTTACTTTTGATTTTATTTAAATCAATTAAGTAATTGGTTTTATTTATTTTTCTTGGAAAATATATAAAGCTTTTTGGAAAAGCTTTTCATCAACCAATTACACAAAATTCTTTCTCTCTCATTTTCTCCTCTTCTCCTCACGCCAAAAGCATGAAATGCTCACTGTTTTTGAAGCCAATAATGGCGTGAGCTTTAGGGAAGCAAGAGTGGTTTTTCATGGTGAGAAATCAAGTGCTAGCACACTTACGAGTCTTGCGAAGGTGGTAGGGAGGTTCGCCCATGAGCCGGGATCCGTTAGACGAGGCTTGGAGGCAGTGGACTGGTCAGTTTTGGCGTGAAGGGCAGTGGGCTTTTTGGCTTCATTCGTCTCCAAATCGACTCAACCGATCGATGTGAGTATTCCGCTATTCCGTTGATGTGTTCACACAATTGTTTTCATTGCTTGTTTGATCTTGGGACCTAGAGATAATACCAACACACTACATCTTTAAATTATGGAGTCGCGGGAAACAGACGTCGGAAGGGAAGAGTCAGACATTGACATTTTTGGGATTTAATTCGCTTGTTTAGCTTCGGGTTCGCTTGGTGGACCTCTTTTAAAAACACATCCTTAGCCCAAACCCCCCGCAAGTCACACACAGGCCCACATCACCAAACCACACCAAGCCCCACAAACCAAGCCCATCAAATCACATCAAAAAATAATTAAAAATATTTAAAACACATGGCACAAATTAAATTAAAGTAAGCCACAATTAAATTAAATTAAATTAATCTCATTCCAAAATTAAATAAATCACCTTCCTAATTACCAAAGATCTAAATTCAATTAAATAATTCACTCACCAAATTTAAATATATTTTCCCACCAAAATACAATTATCCTTTCCCTTTTTTAAACTAATTAAATCCATCCCTAATTTACTTGATCTTGTTTCCTTATTTTAAAACTCATGCGTAAACCTAATACATCGCTATAAAAATAAACACAAAACCCTAAATTCCATTGGCTGCTCTCTCTCTCACGGCACAAACAAAAAAAGAACAAAAGTTTCTTCTCTCTCATATCTCTCCCCACTCAAAAAACACCAAAAAAAAACCCTACTAAGCTTGCACCGAACAAACAAAGCCACCTGACTCTCACGGCAAAAATAAAAATAAACCCTAAAATAGCAGCCCTTCAACGTCAACACCTCTTCAAACCCTTCTTCACATAGCAACCCCCTCACTCAACCCTCAACTTCACACAACAAGCTATCACTCCACTCACGCAAAAACACTCAGCAGTCTCAACTCTTTCACGTAAAGCCACTCCCCCTTTAACGCCATTCACTCCACTCACGCATGCAGCCTTCACGTAAAGCCTTCCCTCTCTTCCTTCACTAACCCATTCACGTAAAGCCTTCAGCTCACAAACTACCCTCCACACACATAACCCTTCATCACTCAACAGCCTTCAACACCTAAAAAACTGCCATCACTCAATAGCCTTCAACGCCACAAATATTGCCCTCACACAGCCTCATTCACGCAAAAATATTGCCCTCTAGCAACCTCTTAAATCAACGCACAAACTGACCTCCAGCAACCCCTCAAAATCAATTGCACTGAAAATCACCCCTACAACCACCGAAAAAACTGTCCAAAAACTGCATTATCACCACCGAAATTTTGCCCTTGAAACACAGACCTTTTACCGTAAAAATCCATTAAAACTGCACCTCTAACTTACCATAAAACAGTCCCAAAAAACTGCACCTCAAGACACCCTAAAGCCGCAAAACAACAGCCCCAATACCCTTAAAAAATGCCAAAATAGTCCCTTAATACAGTGAAAATAGTGACCAGAAAATACAAAAAAATAGCAGCAAAACAGAGTAAAAACAGCAGCCCAAACAGCGAAACAGCGAAAGGAAATGTTGAACCAGTGAACCGGAGGAATTGAGGAGCATCAACCCTTCCGACAACCACATACCGCACTTCCGAGAGACGATTTAAGAGGTTAGACCTGAGGGCACCTTCTTTATTTATTATCCTTTATTTTCATTATTTTAGTACTTTATTTCATATAAGTGTGTGTGATTGGTGATTGATGTGATTTCCGGATGAACAGAATATGTGTTCTCTCTTGTGGTATATTGGATGGAACACCGGACGTAAATTACGTAGCCGAATCCGAATGGACGGTATTACGATTTGCACTCAGGATACAATGCCACGTACCACTTGAGAGATTCACATATTTCGTTTCATCCAACCTTGCATTTTAAGCATGATTTAGTCGTTAGTATGTTATTTATTTTTAAGCATGATTTAGTCGTTAGTATGTCATTACTTTCTGCATGTTACTTATTTATGCATGGTAATGTAATGTACATGGGCTAGCTAGGGTGGATTAAATGTCATCCATTTTGAGGGATGAAAAGCCAAAGAGCTACCTTTGCCACGATGCGTTACCGCGCCAGACGAAGTATGTTTGATTGAATGTGAGATATGTTTAATCAGATATACAGAATTCCACATTATTTTCTCATTCATTTGTATGCATTGTAATATAATGCGCATGGGCTAACTAGGGTGGATTAAAGGTCCTCTATTCGAGGGAAATGCCTGAAGGCTACCTTTACCATGATGTTTTGCCGCGTCTTTTATTATGTCATTTACCCTTTGCATATCATTGCTTTATTTACGCATGCATTGCATTCTAGTGCGCATGGGCTAACTAGGGTGGATTCAATGTCCTCTATTCGAGGGAAATGCCTAAAGGCTACCTTTACCATGATGTTTTGCCGCGCCGGACGAGGTGCACTCGATTGAATGTGAAATATGTTCAATCGGGCATACTAGGTCCTACATCGTGTATTTGTTTATCCATGCATGTGTTTGTGTCATTTCAGATGCCATTTTGGCAATCCCGTTCGAACGCGTTTCCAAACACTACATGAACGTATGCATTCTGCCTCATTCCATTCGAATGCATTTACGAACGCTACATGAACGTATGCATTCTACCTCATTCCGTTCGAACGTGTTTACGAACGCTACTCGAACGCGCATCTATTTTATTTTATCATGCATCAGGTCTTACCCCGTTCGAACGCATTTCCGAATGCTATATGAACGCGAACCTTCTGTTTACCGTTCGAACATGTTTTCAAACGCTACACGAACGCACATACAGTGCACAGACTTCTTTTCGTCACATTTCATGCATGCTTGCTTCTTTGATCATTTCTTTTGCACCATATGATTAGTCACATCATTTCATTATTTACGCTTAGGAAATTATCATCCATTTATATTTCCGCATTTATTTATTCGATAGGCTAATGAGATTGTGTGCTCGCTCTTATTATTAATGCCTTTATAGTTGTTATTAGTTACATTATTGCACTTTATTGTTTAATACGTTCATGAATTATATATTTTGCCTTCATTTTTTCATTTACGATTATGGGTGTGCAAACATGCATGTTGCTTAAATTATCTGGTATGTGGTGCATGAGATTTGGTTGTACTATTGCATAAATCCTTTCATTACAAGTGGCATAAGTAAGAGACCATTCTGAACCCAACGGTTTGAGGTCTTCCCTTGCGAGGGGTGAGTGCGACCTTAAATCATTTTCCCGGTTCACACCGGGTGGCGACTCCATTTTTAGTTCTCCAGTTTAGTTCCCCCGTGGGCTACTCCGTACTCCCGACCGGGCCGCGAGCCTGGAACAACGTTGCCAATTTCTGTGTCATATAATAATACTACGACTAGAGATTTTTAATGATTAAACCTTTCGTGGATTAATACTGCCTCATATCTTATTAATCCGGTACTAATCATATGGACTTTTATCATTTATATATCCAAGTAATCCAATTATAAAATGATAAAAAAGTAATTTCCTTTGTCAAAAAGTTAATTTGTACAAAAACACCATGTCTTTTACAAATAGTGATGCTATGGGTCATAATTATCCAACACACATGCCCACACCACACAAGGCCCATACAACCCATCCACAAAGCCCACACGCCCAAGCCTTCCCAAATTAAAAAATCCCATGCAAAACACATGTGCAAAATCCCCTCAAATCACCTTCCAATTTAACAAGATTGAGAATCCCATCCTCACCAAAATTCATAAAATTCTTTCCAAAATAAATATTCTCCAAAATTGCATGATTTATTTCCTTACTTAGGAGATCCATTGTCACTATAAATTGAAGACCAACCCTAGACACTTTTCTTATACCTTCATGGAAACACTCTCTTCCCTCAACTCTTTCACGGCTACACCTCACACAGCCCCCCAACTAAGCCAAAACGTGAAACAAAGCAATCAAACACACTCATCAGCCAACTCACACACACACGCAGCAACAAACTGCTCAAACTCACGAACAACAAAGCCACTACCAAACACAAACAACAAAGCCACGACCAAACACAAAACAACAAAGCCACCCATAAGCCTCAGCCACGTAATGACAAGAAACCCACCAAACACACACTCGGCATCATCACACAAAGAACCAGCCACCCCCTCCACCGATTCAAACATCGACAAAACTAAGCCTTTCACCCACGATTAAGCAAATCAAGGCAATAAAAAACAAATACCCCTACCTGACCGACACAAAACATCAACAAAACTAAGCCCTGACCGACACAAAACAAAGCAGCAAAGAAGCCCTCAACCGAACACAAGCAACAACCCTAAACCGAATACACCCCAAAACAGCCCCTAAAATCACACCAAAACAGCAAAAATAGTGAAGAAAACAACAGCCCAAAAACAATCTTTTGGTCTCATATTCTTTCTTTTATTTTGTTATTTACCTTTCTTATCCATTTACTGTTATTTATTCTTCCGCACTTAGTTTCGTATTTTATCTTTATTTTATTATTCTGCATATACTTTATTGTTCATCTTTATTTTATTACTTCGTATTTACTTTATCGCTCATATTTATTTTATTACTTCGCATTTACTTTATCGCTCGTATTTATTTGTTATTTCGCATTTATATTACTGTTTACCTTTATGTTATTTTATCGCATTTACCTTATCATTTAGATTTTTTTGTCTATTTACTTTTGATTATGTTTTTGCTATATTATTTCGCATTTACTTTCATGTCTGTCTACATTGTGTTAATGTTTATGCTTGTTATCCCTTGCGGTATATCGGATGGAAACCCAGACATAAATTCCCTAGCCGAATCTGAATAGACGGTAGTGCGGTCTGTACTTGGGATACAACTCCACGTATCACTCGGGAAATACTCGCATATTCATGACTAACCCTCATTTTATTCGCTATTTACTTATTAATGTTTTCCCCGCTTTTGACTATTTATTATAATTTTCATTATCGCATTTCTTAATTTTATTTTATTTTATTTATATTCATGCTTATGGGTGTGCATATGTGTGTTTATTTGAATTATCTTGCATGAACTGCATAAGACTTGGCTATACCATTGTGTGAATCCGTCCATTATACTGGAATAAGTAAGGGACCATTTCGAACCCAACGATTTAAGGTCTTCCCTTGCAAGGGGTGAGTACGACCTTAGATCATTTCCTAGTTCACACTGGGTGGCGACTCCTTTATTCTCCGATTTAGCCCCCCTGTGGGCTACTCCGTACTCTCTACGGGCTGCGAGCCCAACAATATCGTGGTCGCCGAGCATCATATGCATAGCGGTAAACCCCGCTTCGATCCTACACCCAGTTAATTTAATTCATGAATTGATTATGTCAAAACATATAAAACCAGCCATAAAGGCGGCGATAATATTTATGTATAACAAGTCCAGTTAGGTATTCAATTATGCCAAATATATAAAACCAGCCATAAAAGCTGTAACAAAACCTATCAATAATTAGTCCAGATTTAAATTACTCTATCATATAATATGGGGTAAAGTATTTATTGCGGTGGATATGGGACCCCTAAGGTCGGATCGGTGTCCCGCATAACGGAAATGAGTCTAACCCATAGATATCAAGTATGAATGTATTTTTAAATAATTTAATGAAATACTATATTTCATTGAGTGTATTTTTAAATAATTTAATGGAATACTATATTTCATTACGAGTGTATAGAAAAAAATCGGTGCTGAATTGGAGTCCAGAAACTAAAAAAAGAGAGAAAATTGGATTCAGTGCGCATCACTCGCGCCAAGCGCGCATGCAAACACTTGAAGCAATTGCTTTCTGCTTCAGCGCATGACATGTATGAAATTGCATGCAGTAAGCAATTGCTTGAGCATGTGCGCGCAATAAGCTTCAATTTTTGTTTTTATTATTTCATTAAGGTAGCTCTCTGTTTTCAGAGAGCTGATGCAAATTGGGTATTTTACCCATTTTTCTTCCAAACTTCCCTAAACACTTTTAAACACTCAAAATTAATTTTTAACATCAAAACCAACATCAATACATATTATAAAACAAAATCATATTTTTCAAAATATCAAATGTTTTTACAAAAACATAAATTTATTCTAAATACGCACATGTGTAAATTTTGAATCTAAAACACAAATCAAATTAGAATCGCATAATAAAGTGACTCATGAACAATTCTAGGTCATTCAAAGGTGGTCAAGTGATTCTATAATGGTAGCCATAGCTTCAAACTTTTATTTAGAGTTTCAAACTCTAATTTTATGTTCCATGTCCAATATCAAGCTATGTTATTATGTATTCAATATATAATTCATCATTATAAGTCTCACTAATGATTACTGTAACATCCTCAATCTAGGAGATGCTACCGGAAGGGAATGGGTCGTACCATTCCCATGTACCTCTGACTTCTGACATCTGCTATTCTTATCTCACATAAAAACTCATGTTTGGGACCATTGCCCAACTCATCAATCATGAATGTATAACACTTTTAATACTATATACTTTGTTTTATTACATATTACAACTCTGACATTGACTACTAAAATGCAATGTATAAGAGACCTCTACTATATAAAATATATGTTACATGCAACTTCCTGACTCTGACTAAACTGGACATTGTTTCTAACTTGACCTGGTGGACCAACTCCCTAGTGACTGCCATCTATCCTCCCGAGCTCGTCCTCAAAGAACTTGCAAAACAAAATACTGGGAGTGGGGGGGGGTTAGATCGTCGTACGATCTAAGTGAGTGGACATTTTATAAATAAATGCTAAAACACTTTTGAAAACACATGGTTCTGAAATCCAACTTATCTTAAATTTAGTTGTTCTAAAAATCTCTTTTATAAGCTGAAATAAACTCTTTCTTTCTGAAAAAATTTTCTAAAATCCGATTTTCTGGAAATATCTTATAAACTGTTTTTTTTTCTGAAAACTTTATTTCTTGAAAAACTTTCTCTGGAACTTGTCTGAAATTTGTATCTGAAAATTGTTTCTAAAAAACTTGTCTTTATCCCTGAAAACCTGACGTATGAGGGTTACATATCGCCGTCCCCCCATACGCCTAACTAGAGCAAGGAATACAAATCCATGACTTTGGGGTGTTACATATCGCCGTCCCCAAAACATGCCACTCATGTCCCTGAAACTAGTGGTATTGGGGCGTTACGTATCGCCGTCCCCCAAACCACTGAACAAGAACTGGGGTTGCGGATGTATGCTATCCTCCAAGCTCTGAAACTAGGATCTAGGGGCATCTGTCATCCCTAGTCCTGAATTAGGATATGGGGGCGTTACGTATCGCTGTCCCCCCAGTCATTTACATGCGCACATGTCATCCGTCAATTCCATATCTGTACTAAGTTACATACTGAGGTGGGTTTTTCCCCCATGCCTCGAAAACATAAAACTCGTATTTTGAAAATATTTCTTTTCTAAATCATTTCTCAAAACATGCTAAAGAAAATATAACTAATAGTGAAATTGGTAACACCCTAAGTACTTAAAAAGTAAGTCTGGCATCAAAACATATATATAAAATAGACTTTAGAAAGAAAGGTCCACTCACTGGTTTAGAATCTGACTGGCACTGATTACTCCATAGAAGAAAATTATGAATCCTTCGATGATCTATATTTGATAAACTAGATTAGAAATGGACTAAGAAACATACTACGAAATCAGGCTAAATTTACTTATTTAAGTGGTTGCTATCACTCCGATAGGTATCATATTTATATCATGATGTAATATATGTATACGAGTTGATACGAGACCCTTAGGGTGGTCTCTTACATGCTAGGGTGAAATCGGACTGGTTTAAAATTGATTTGGGATGGTTTTGGGTCACGCGTCGCGACTCAAAGCCTTGCGCGTCGCCACGCTCAACATTCCAGAAACGTCCTGCCATTTTTCCAGTGCGTATCGTGACACAAGCCTCTGCGTGTCGCTACATGAATCAGTTTTTCAGGATTCTATGCTTGTTTTCAAGGTCCATCTTAGCACCACAAACACTTCCATAACAAAATTATTGCACAAACTAATCAATTGAACTTCAAATTCACATGTTCTACATCAAGTTATCAACTTCAAACAATTCTTTAAATCTCAATATCCTTGATTTAACTAACCCTTTAAAACTTTAAAAATTTAGGTTCTTAACTTCAACACTCACTTCATTTACTTATCAATCAACAATATGCAACCCTTATCATGCCAACATCTCTATTTTATCTCAAATTTTCAAAATCCAACAAATTAAGTTTTGGGTCAAGTTTCATTACCTTATTCTTCTTAACACTGGGGATTGGTATTTGCTTCATTCTTTTGCTTCTTCTTCTTCATTCCTCTTCTTCTATCAGTTCGCGGGGCCGCGGCCGGGAGGGGGGCGGGCGGGAGGCGGAGGAGGAGGAGGAGGGAGGGCGGCGGGGGGCGGGGGCGGGGGGGGGCGGGGCAGGAGGAGGCGGAGGCGGAGGAGGAGGAGGAGGAGGAGGAGGAGAGGAGGAGAGGAGAGGAGGAGGAGGAGGAGGAGGAGGAGGAGGAGGAGGAGGAGGAGGAGGCAGGAGGAGGAGGAGGAGGAGGAGGAGGCGGAGGAGGAGGCGAGGAGGAGGAGGAGGAGGAGGAGGAGGGAGGAGGAGGAGGCGGAGGCGGAGGAGGAGGAGGAGGAGGAGGAGGGAGGAGGAAGGAGGAGGCGGAGGAGGAGGAGGAGGAGGGAGGGGAGAGGAGGAGGAGGAGGAGGAGGAGGAAGGAGGAGGAGGAGGAGGAGGAGAGGAGGCGGAGGAGGGAGGAGGAGGAGGAGGAGGAGGAGGAGGAGGAGGAGGAGGAGGAGGAGGAGGAGGAGGGGAGGGGCGGAGGAGGCGGAGGAGGAGGAGGAGGAGGAGGAGGAGAGGCGGAGGAGGAGGAGGAGGAGGAGGAGGAGGAGGAGGAGGAGGAGGAGGTAGGAGGAAGGAGGAGGATGGAGGATTCGGAGGAGGAGGAGGAGGAGGAGGATTCTTCTTTTCTTCTTCTTCTTCTTATTCTTGAGGATTTTGGCTTCTTCTTAGGATTCTTCGGAGGAGGAGTCTTCTTCTTCTTCGGATGAGGAGGCTGATTGGATATTCTTCGGAGGAGAGGATTCTACGGAGGATTCTTAGGATCTTAAGGATCTCTTCTTAGGAGGAGGTGAGGAGGAGGAGTCTTCTTCTTCTTCTTCTTCTTATGCTTCTTATTCTTCATTTCTTCTTCTTCTTCTTCTTCTTCTTCTTCTTCTTCTTCTTCTTCTTCTTATTCTTCTCTTCTTCTTCTTCTTCTTCTTCTTCTTCTCTTCTTCTTCTTCTTCCTTCTTCTTCTCTTCTTCTTCTTCTTCTTCTTCTCTTCTCTTCTTCTTCTTCTTCTTCTTAATTTATATTTTGTGACACTCGTCCACGATGTAATAGTAGTTGGGATTTTTGGTCGTTATAATTTGTTCCCCCTTAAATAGGATTCATCCTCGAATCCTTTATGGGGTTTAACTTGTGGATTTATCCTGATTTGAGAATACCTTGTGATTCTACTATACTCATCTTCCATACCTTCCTTTTTACTGCTGCTATACTAATCCTTCTTCCGGGTTTAAAATTTTTGGAAAACTCTTGTCATACTTTAACTATCCTTACGTGTCAGGGAAATCTCATTTCCAAATCTCTAACAATATTCGACTTTCGTTACCTCAACTATCCACATAAATATTGGTTCCAAAATTATATTATTTTCGTGGCCTGCCAATCTACTCATCTTAGTTTCATTCTGATTTGAAGTTTCCATCCCTCCTTGTCGTGACAACAATAACTTCTATATATACTAAGGAACTTATGTTACTTCTCATGTTTAAAGTATTCCTCTATAGTACTTAATGTTATAACTAATAACCTTCACTTCCTCTTGACCCGGGAATACTTCGGGTTCTTCGGCTATCCTAGTCAAATGACTTGACAAGATATACCTTATCTTATCATTTATTATCTTATTTTAGCCAACAATTTGACCCTCTCAGTTTTCTACCTCACTAAACCTTCTTTACCTATAAACTTCCTCTTTTGAGTTCTCACGTTTACGACTATATATATGGGTTTAGAACTTCATAACTCATAACTAACCTTTTCACGTACTCTCATTGTCAATCAAAGGTTCCCATTCTAGGATGTTACTTAAGGGTAGTTTTCTCTGGTGATACTCCCCATAGACCCAATCTTGTGCATTTTATGCTAGTACTATATACTTTTCTGCACTTTTGATTTCTTTACTAGTACAAATATTGTTACTGTATTTTATAATGACCATTCTTTCTTTGCTTAGTTATACTCTAGGATGCTCCACTTTCAATTATCTCGCGAATCCTATCATATCAAGAGTTGTCATGATCTCAACAATTTCGACATTCTTACTTTCCTTGACCTTTTCTAAATTGTCCTTAGTTTCTTCTTGAGTTATCCTCTGCATTATTGATGAGCGGAAAATATATCAATATTTACCGCCCCTTTTACTTAATATTTTGTTTAGTTTCTCGGGTTTGATGAACGTTTTGATGTGTTTTAGTTTATTTTGCAGATAAAATAATATTGGGACACAATGAAATCATTTAGGATGAAATATGGGTCAAATAAAGGCAATTATTGGACTTGATATTTTAATTTTGGAGATTGGAAACTTGAAAGGGCGTTTTTGACAAAGTGCAGTTTTGGAAATTCCAGTTTTGTGCATCTTTCGTATTTGGGCATAACTTTTTACTCCGATATCGGATTGAGCTGATTCAAGTTCCAGATTAAAGAAGACTCAAAGATATACAGCTTGGAAAGACAAAATAATTTCTAATTCTGAATATTTCATTCCCGAAATTGATGAACCATACAGAAGTGTGTTGTGTGTAATTATTAAAGTCACTTTCAATCATTTCAAAGCAAAAAAATAAATTAGTAAATAAATAATCAAAATTATCAAATCATCACCAAACATGATAAGAGATTAGTGGAGCAATTAATAATGGATTTGGTGGAGCAATTAGTGGAGCAATTAATAATTGATTTGGTGGATGATTTGATGGAGGCAAAATTTTGCCTATAAATACCAAGCTATTTCATTTGTAAAATTCATACTTTCTTCTAAGGAATTCCTTAAGAATACTAAGAAGATTGTATCTTGTTTGTTTATTTACAGCTTTCAGTAATTAATTTCCGTTTTCGCACTTTCTTTTCTTTACTTTTCAGTTTTTTGCTTTCCGCAATTTACTTTTACGCACATTACTTTTCTTTCGTTAATTTTCAGTTTTTACTTTTCAGTAATTTACTTTTAGCAATTTACTTTCAGCTTTTACTTTTCAGTAATTTACTTTCAGCATTACTTTTCAACATTTAATTTTCAGTATTTAATTTCAGCATTTACTTTCCGTCATTTACTTTTCAGCAATTTACTTTATGTCTTTTATTTTATTTAAGTTTTTACTACCCGTAAATATGTGTCGTAACTAAGCCAGTTATCTGGGGTTGTGATGAAATCCAATATCACCGATTTATAAGGGGTTAGATTATACTACTTGAACGATATGTGCGCTTGCGTTATACGTGTGTGTTTACGCCGGTCAAGTTTTTGGCGCCGTTGCCGGGGACTTATTTATCTATTACTATTAGTTTAGGGGTTAGATACGTTACTTGTATCTAAATTCTTTTTACTTATTGTTTTTGTTTTCTTGTGTTTTAGGTTCTCAGAAACTTCATGAGACGAACCAGAAGCTTTGAACTCCGACCGCTTGACCCGGAAAATGAAAGAACCATCAGACAGTTGAGAAAGGAAAGGCGAGAAGGCCAAGAAGCTTTAGTCAACATGGAACCTGAACCGTTGGAGGTTGCACCACCGATTCCCATTCGAGACAGAACCATTCGGTGGTTGACAGACTCATTCATTTTTTGTATTGTACTTCCTCCCTTACCAGCAAATGCGTGTGTGACATCAAAACATGCATTCAGATGATCATCAGTCAGTTCAGTTCGGGGGGAATGCAACTGAAGATCCTAATGCCCACATCAGTAACTTCCTGGAAGTTTGCAGCACTTCAACTACAACAGAGCATCAGAAGAAGTAATGAGACTGCGAGTTTTTCCATATTCCTTGAAGGACAGAGCAAAAGCTTGGCTACATTCACTACCAGCAAGTTCCATCACAACTTGGAACACTTTAGCCACCAAATTCCTTGCAAAGTATTTTCCACCAGCCAGAACCGGAAAGCTGAGGAAGACATCACATCCTTTGTACAACAAGATTCAGAATCCCTCTGCAAAGCTTGGGAAAGATTCAAAGATTTACTCCGGAAATGTCCTCACCATGAAATTCCAAAATGGCTTCAAGTCCAAACATTCTATAATTGAATTTCTGGAATAATGAGAACCACAATTGATGCTGCTGCTGGAGGAGCTTTAATGGCAAAAAGAGAAGATGAAGCCTGGGACCTAATCGAAGAAATGGCCAACAAACAATTCTTTATTGCCAACAGAAATGAGCATGATCCAAAGAATTGCAGGAATTTATGAAGTTGGAGCCAACACAACACTGAATTCCAAGCTGGATGTGATTTGCAAAAATCTGGAAACTCTTTACATAAAAGTTAATGGTGGATCCACAAGTTCACCATTTGGAGGAGCACATGAGTCATAATCTTTCACCACCAACATAAAGAAACAGTGAATTATGTCAATAATTTCAACAGACAGGGGAACAATCCATATTCCAACACCTACAACCCAGGGTGGAGGAGTCATCCTAATTTTTCATGGAGCAACAATTCAGGCCAACAGCAGAACTATCCACCACCTGAATTCCAGCAACAGAATAAAAGCCAGGAGCAGGCAAATGAACCAGGAATAACAGAAGTGTTGACCCACTTGAAAAAGATAGAAGCAAAACACGACTCTCAAGCAGCAAGATATGGTACTATGTTTCAATCTCAAGCAGCAAGATATGATGCTATGTTTCAATCTCAAGCAGCATTAATTCAAAGTCAATCTGCTTCTATTAAAGCACTGGAGAATCAAATTGGACAACTGGCAAATGCTCAGAGTTACAGACTGCCAGATACCCTTCCTAGCAACACAGAGCCAAATCCAAGAAACATGGGGAATGAGCAATGTCATGCCATCATGTTAAAAAGCGGTACTGAAATCAACAAAGATGTTGGAGCCAAAACAGCTGTTGAGGAAGTTCCAAAAGAAACAAAGCAACAGATGGAGGAAAAAGAAGCAAAGGAAAAAGAACAGATCATTCCACTTCCACATTTTCCTCAATGTCTTCAGAAGAACAAATTGGATAAGCAATTTTCTCGGTTCATGGAGATCTCCAAAAGCTGCATATCAACATTCCATTTACAGAAGCGTTGGAACAAATGCCCAGCTATGCCAAATTCATGAAAGACATTCTTTCACGAAAGCGGAGATTGGGAGATTACGAGATAGTAGCATTATCAGAAGAATGCAGCGCTATCATTCAGAGGAAACTTCCCCCAAAGTTGAAAGATCCTGGCAGTTTCACTGTTCCTTACACCATAGGAGAACATGACTTCGATAAGGCTCTGTGTGATCTAGGTGCGAGTGTTAACTTGATGCCTTTTTCTATTTTCAGGAAATTATAGATTGGAGAAACAATGCCAACTTCAGTCTCACTACAACTTGCTGATAGAACGCTCGTATTCCAAGAGGCGTAGTTGAGGATGTACTGGTCAAGGTTGACAAATTCATTTTCCCAGCAGATTTTATTGTCCTTGATATGGAGGAAGACGCAGACGTGCCAATCATCCTTGGGAGACCATTCTTGGCTACAGGTCGAACCATTATTGATGTACAAAAAGGAGAATTAACCATGAGGGTACAAAACCAAGAAGAGTAACATTCAATGTTTTCAAGGCCATGAATTTCCCAGATGATGAAAAGAAGGATGAATGTTTCAGACTTGATGTGATACACAGTACCATTCAGAACTCCAATGCAATGCAAAGTTCTACTGACAAACTTAAAAACATGTCAATTGCCTATGGAGCCTGAAGATAAAGCATCTTGTGCACTGAAAAAGCCAATTCTTGCACTACAAGCAACAAAAGAGAAAAAAGTTCTACCAGCTCAACGAATTGGAGGAATTTCACAATCAGCCTTTTGAGGATGCCAAATTGTACAAAGAAAAGGCCAAGATGAGAAGTTAGTGCGCATATAACTGGAACCAGGGCAGAAGGTACTATTAAACAAATCAAGGGGGGAAATTCTTCCCATGGAAGCTAAAATCACGGTGGTCAGGTCCATTTGTGATCACCAAGGTTTACCAGACAGAGCTGTTGAGATACATGATCCTGACTCCAACAAAACTTTCAAGGTTAAAAACAAGCGTGTTAAGCACTACTTGGGAGAATCATTTGAGCGACAAAAAGAAAGTGTCACACTTTCAGATCCAACATAAATGTTCGAGTAGTCACGTCTAGCTGATGACCTTTAAACTTAGCGCTTGCAGGGAGGCAACCCATGCAATTTTTGTATATATTGTGATTTTGTGTGATTTAAATTTTTTGTGTGTTTAGTTTTTGCAGATTAAGACATTTCATGTTGGAAGAAGTTCTCGCAAATCTTCACAAGCAATTTTCTTCTCTCCCTCAAAACTCTCTGATGAAAGTCTACAAAGCTCGCTTGGAACGGATGAGACTACTAACAATCTATGGTGTTCCTAATGACATTCGTTGGGTAATTGAAGAACGAGTCCGATTGGCAGGTGAGTCTTCTGACTCTTTTATTTCACATCTGCATGGTTTTGGAAGAAGCACCTATGCAAAGAAACGTAGAGCTAAACAAATGGGTGTTTGTTACAAATATGCACGCTGGAATTGCAATACTCGTTGTCGTTCTTTAGGATTGGTGTCTGATAATCGCGAAGACAAAATTAAATTCATTAGGGATGGCTTGAGTAAGGAGTCTATAGATAATATATCTTCGACTCTTGAGACGCATCCCAGTGGATATGTTCATATAGCCATTCGCAAATTACATACACAATTCCAAAAAGAAAGATAACAATTAAGTCTTGGGAATCTGACTCAAAAAGACCCTGTTTGCCAGTTTATAAGAAAATTGGATGGGAAGCTTGTCCCTGACGCATAGACGTCAATCAAGCCACTACTTTTCTTGTACATATTATATCTCTTTATTTTTCCTAATAATTGTAAATTATTTTTTGTTTTCTTTTATTTTCTCCGACAGGATCCAGACCTTTTTGACTATCACGATTTATTTTACTGTTAACTAATAATCGTCCTTTGGAAGATACTTGTGCTATTATTTACTCACCCTTTTTAGGTTTTATAAATTCAACTCATCATTGCACTTTTAAAGACATCCAGAGTAAAACATGGAAGCCACTTCAAGAAGACGAGTTGAAAACATCTGTGTGTTTTGCGTGGTGTAGTAGTGTTGTTACTAAACCACAATACGTAGAAGCAGCACAAGAATTGGGTCGAGTCTTAGCTGCAAGGAATATGCACTTAGTATATGGCGGAGGCAATCTTGGACTAATGGGAATCGTTTCAAAGGCCGTGCAGGAAGGAGGCAATCACGTTTTGGGAATCATCCCAAAACCCTTGGCAGAAGCAAATCTTATTGGACCATCAAACGGAGAAGAGAAAATTGTGCCAGGTATGTCTGAACGACTGGTAGAAATGATTAACCGAGCTGATGCTTTTATTGCTTTGCCAGGTGGCTTGGGTACATTGGAGGAAATTTTTATAGTGTTATCTTGGGCGAACTTGAACATACACCAGAAACCAATTGGGATGTTTAACGTTGATGGATTTTATGATTTTCTTTATGTGTTTCTTGATGATGCCCGGAGAAATGGGTTCGTGTCAAAACCTTTAAAAGAACTCATCTTCACTGCCAGAACTGCTCCGGATCTAATTGACCAAATCTTAGCCTATGAACCACAAATTGACCCTATCATTTCAAAGATAAATTGGTCTGAGGACGATCGTGGTAAGAGGCGTCAGATTAATCTGGATCTTAACCTTTAATTTCCTGTAGAATTTCAGCTAACCAGGTATTATCTTCTACACTCTTCTTCTACTGTTTAAGATATTGAGGACAATGTCTCATTTAGGTTTGGGGGAGGGAATTAGTTGATCAGTACCTTGTTTTTAGTTTGTGTGTTGTTTTTATTTTAGTCCAAAATTTTTCGAAAAAATACAAAAAAAAAAAATTGAAATTTTTTCAAAAATTACAAAAATATTTTGCTTTTTGTGTTTTTATTTTGACTAAAAAGGTGTGAAATTGGTAAGAGATAGCTGAGTAAGGAGTTTCCACTCCTAAGACGTATCTCAAACCTATTTCGGAACAAGTTAATTTTTGTTTATTTCCTTTTGAATTATTTAATTTGTGAATTCTCCATAATACTGACTAAAATGGATCTTCATATGCTCAGTTGGCAGGTATTATCAACATGCATAGTAACATACAGACATGAGTTGTAATTGAAAAGTTTATATATTTAGTGCTCTAGTTTAATTGGAGAAAGCATCTCAAAAAGTGATGGAGTAAAAAAAAAAAAAAAATCTGAGATCCGAGTTATTAAGTCTGTAAGGGTGTTTTAACACCTAGTGCCCTAAAACCAACTGGTTTGGGAGTCACTGGCCCAAAGCTCGCTACATGGATCAAAGATGCTGCAAAAATATCTGAAGTATGAGTAATTAAGTCCTTAGGGGTGTCTTAACACCTGGTGCCCTAAAGCTAACTGGTTGGGAGCCACCGACCCAACACTCGTTACATAGATGGAAGATATTGTATATAAATAAAAAAAAATCAAAAAAAAAAAATCAAAAAAAAAAAAAAAAAAATCAGAAAAATCAGAAAAATTATTCCATTGCTGCAAAAAAAAGATGTGAATTCTGATAAAACTTTAGGACAAAAAAATATACTCTCTTATCAACTACACTTGTGACTGTTGTGGGCAAAAATGAGTTGATTAATATTTTGTCGATTGTGTATATGGAGAATGGTTAAAATAATCGGAGAATTTACTTATTCGGTAATTTAAATGAAACAAAACAACTATTGACTTGGAGTAGAAGTTCACCTGATTAGTCACTAACTTCCTTTATTCTATTTTCTCTTGTCTTTTTGCTTTTGTGTCATTAGTTTACTACCATTTTACTTTTGTAAAATGTTTGTGGGGTATCTTGCTGTAAACCCTCACGAGACTACAACTCGTCCACTAGGGACACCTAGGGGTTTAAAGGCTTGTTGCATACGCTAAATGCAACCGTGATCCCTACGAAAGTGGCTTAGTTTAATTTTAATTGTTTTGCTCGAGGACTAGCAAAATGTTAGGTTTGGGGGTGTGATGAGCGGAAAATATATCAATATTTACCGCCCCTTTACTTAATATTTTGTTTAGTTCTCGGGTTTGATGAACTTTTTGATGTGTTTTAGTTTATTTTGCAGATAAAATAATATTGGGACACAATGAAATCATTTAGGATGAAATATGGGTCAAATAAAGGCAATTATTGGACTTGATATTTTAATTTTGGAGATTGGAAACTTGAAAGGGCGTTTTTGACAAAGTGCAGTTTTGGAAATTCCAGTTTTGTGCATCTTTCGTAATTTGGGCATAACGTTTTACTCCGATATCGGATTGAGCTGATTCAAGTTCCAGATTAAGAAGACTCAAAGATATACAGCTTTGAAAGACAAAATAATTTATAATTCTGAATATTTCATTCCCGAAATTGATGAACCATACAGAAGTGTGTGTGTGTGTAATATTAAAGTCACTTTCAATCATTTTCAAAGCAAAAAAATAAAATTAGTAAATAAATAATCAAAATATATCAAATCATCACCAAACATGATAAGAGATTAGTGGAGCAATTAATAATGGATTTGGTGGAGCAATTAGTGGAGCAATTAGTGGAGCAATTAATAATTGATTTGGTGGATGATTTGATGGAGGCAAAATTTTGCCTATAAATACCAAGCCATTTCATTTGTAAAATTCATACTTTCTTCTAAGGAATTCCTTAAGAATACTAAGAAGATTGTATCTTGTTTTTTTATTTACAGCTTTCAGTAATTAATTTCCGTTTTCGCACTTTCTTTTCTTTACTTTTCAGTTTTTACTTTCCGCAATTTACTTTTACGCACATTACTTTTCTTTCGTTAATTTTCAGTTTTTACTTTTCAGTAATTTACTTTTAGCAATTTACTTTCAGCTTTTACTTTTCAGTAATTACTTTCAGCATTTACTTTTCAACATTTAATTTTCAATATTTAATTTCAGCATTTACTTTCCGTCATTTACTTTTCAGCAATTTACTTTATGTCTTTTATTTTATTTAAGTTTTTACTACCCGTAAATATGTGTCGTAACTAAGCCAGTTATCTGGGGTTGTGTTGAAATCCAATATCACCGATTTATAAGGGGTTAGATTATAGCTTGGGTAATATAAAGATTTATTTATTGAGTCTTAATCTTAATGCTTTTTCATTAACTGGCCATTAATAAAATTGAACTGGGAAACTTAAAATGAACTAGACATAGGGATTTTAAGTTTAAGACCTTAGACTCAATAGTCCACGATCTTCCTTGAGGATAGATAACCCTTTAATAGATTTCCTTACAGGATAGACATATACCTGTCGGGCGGGGGTAGCCATAATTGGAACTTAAACTTAATGAATCCAGATAATTTGGTTGACATAGACATATGGTTCAATTGGGTTAAATGGGTATTGTGTCTGACCATCGACAGAGGCTTACACATAATTTAGTGTTCCAGGTTAATAAATCAATATATTACCCAACTTTAAGATAACCACTTCATCTTTAAAATGATATTGGAAGAAATCATAACCCTAGATAGTTTTTAATATTGAATTTTCTTAAAACCTACTTTCGAACAATTTTATTACTTGTTTTTAAATTTAGAATCGTCACCATTTCAAATCAATCAAACAACCTGTTAGATACTAGTAATCATTTGACCTCATAAAATTAATAGATTAGATATTAAGTCCTCGTGGGATCGATATTTTTATACTACTTGAACGATACGTGCGCTTGCGTTATACGTGTGTGTTAACGATGTGTTACGAAAAGGGCAGACAGGTCACTATCATTCATCATTTCCCTTTACTTATATGGTAAAATTCTAGTCTCACCCCAACTCTTACTATTCCGTAGTACTACTGAAAATTTATCTTATTCTTATACACCATTGTCATTGTTTGTCTGGTATCTCTTTTATTATTGTCTTATCTCAACAATTTACTTCTATCTTTCACTTGACATTCCTCTTGTCTACTTTCTTGTTCTTAACTATTTTCGAAATTTCTGATTCTTCTGCACCTGTCTTTTACCTTGAAGGACATCAATCTTGTTGACTTTTTTATATTCCGTTATCGATTAACTATTATTTTCCCTCTTAATCACCTCATATTAACTGTCTTTCTTCTAAACCTTTTTACTTAGCACATTTTCTCCTTTTTACCTCATCATTGTACTAGATCTGGAAACTTTTATATTTCAGTTTACTTTACTGTGTATTTAAGTGCTTCTGGGAATATCTTGAAATAAAACCGGCACCCATCTTTGTTATCATTATTTAACGAGGGTTGGGAGGGTGGAGGTGGGTCCTGATGTCTTTCTGGTGATGGCAGTCTCACTGATTAACCATACAATGGTTGTACTTGCTGCTTATTAATAAGTCTAGAACTTTCATACTTACCCATCTGACATTGGCTCTCATACTAAAATTCTTCTACTAGATACTTCTCGAGTTTCCTGCTTCACTTCACTCTTGATCCTTATTTCGACTACCGGTCGTACTATCTCTTATTATGAACCATCTTTAGAGTCATGCTTTCTAAAAAAACTTCATTGTACGGCCTCTGTATTTCTTCCCGTTAGTCTCTGCTGTTTAAACATCTGTATTTATTACTTACTATCAAAGTCCTACTATACTTCCTCTATTATTACTCCTTATAAAGTTTACTCCGCTACTTAGATTTTCTTCTCATCCTAGTTCCTTGAACTCCTTCATCTCTACTTCCCTTAGTGTTCCAGGTTAATAAATCCTTTGGTTCGGGTGCTGCTCTTTATCTATTTCTCATGTTTTAGAACAATAAGACTCTTCAAGAGTCATCTACCATATTTCTGAGAATCGCCCTCTCTGGTTCCTTCGTATCTTTGAGCTTTAACTCTCTTAAGGGTCTTCAATATAATGATGATTTCTATATTTGGCTCAACTCACTACGACTTCAGACTATCTTTTCTTATGTTTCTTATCTATGCTCCATTAAACTCGATGGTTTGGCTGTCTGACTATCTCGTGGTCTATCCAATCTATCTGATGCTCTTCTTCACTTGTTCAAGTCTTTACTAAACTCTAAGTTGAGGGGTGAATACTTACTTTCCTTAAAGATCTAGGAAATACGTATTTCTGCCAATTTTCCAAATCCAGCAATGGTCTGATTGGGTGCCTATACACCTCTCAGGTTGGAATTACTAGACAGGATAGATATCGCTTACACTGTCAGAATATGCGTCGACTACCTCAAATCTTAAGGTTTCTATAGTTATGATCAACAATTTTAAGGTTCCTATTTACATTACTGTCTCATGCTTATTTTACTGGAATTCCTTATTGCTTTCCGTAGCTTCATTTATTTTATTTCCATAACTTATTCTTTAATTATATATTGTGCTTCCAAGGTGGTAATGGTGGCTTATTCCCATTAACTACTTTCTAGGTTTCTGTTATTTGTTCTTGTTATAGATTACAACTACACCGTGTAATCTCTATTAGCATTGGTCCAATTTATGGATTTTCGCAGGTACTACTAACTTGTTCATTTTCACTTGAGTCGGGTTCTTTCATTCTATCTCTTGAAACCTTCTTAGTTCTCGTCTGGATGGTCTATCATTTTCGAGCTTTCCATTTCTTACTTAGGGTAAATTCCTATTAAACTTACGTACTGTTATCCTTACCTAGGCTAGGATTGGGTGGAACAGAAATCTACAACTCAGTGGGTGTCAATGTCCTTGTTCTAAAACTTTTTATCCTGGTAGAGTCTATTACCCATGTAAGACAGATATAAGGTAGACTCCGTCGGGGCCGCTTCTTTGTCTAGTATAGCTGAGGGATGAGAATCTTGGTAAGTCAGACATTATAGTACATCGATTTCTTTGGTTAAGGTAACTAATAACTTATCTTACGTTTCTCATTTTACTAGCTCTTATCTAGAATTTCTACATCTTTTGTGATGGCTTGGTTTTACTGGAAACTCTATTGACTAATCCTGATCTTTTACTTTTTTTTTTTTCTGACTATATTCGCTATTCGGGGGAAAACTTCGTTATCAATAAGAGGTACTTATGGTTATTAGGTCTACCTGAATGGTTTTTCTGAAGAGGAAATGAACCTTAATAGAAAGGAAGGAATCTTACTCAGGTTTACTCAAAGTTTTGCTCTTGTTCAAACTTGCTATATGCTCTTTACTTACAAGTTCTGGTATTTTCTTTATCGTTTCCTTCTATATCTTTCCCACTTCCTGTCTCTGGTTACTTGAACATCTATGTATCTTTCCTTACTTTTATAACTTTCTTTTCTCACTCTCTATGGTAACTTTTCTTAGTCTCGAATTTTCTAGTTCATAGCTAAATTTGAACTTCTGCTAATAGTTCGGGATGATTACAAAAGGCACTTCAAAGAATATAATAGTTTCTGAGGAAAGAGACTTAAATAGCTCAGAAACTCTTACTAACCTGTCTATAGAACTTTGAAGACGTACTCGAGGATCAGATACTGGAGTGGTAGTGCCTTGCATACGGGTATCCCAGACATACTACGTATACAAGACCCCAGCACTCTGCCCACTGCAGTCACTGACTCCATAGACCATGCTCTGATACCATCTTTGTAACATCCCCAATCCAGGAGATGCTACCAGTAGGGAATGGGCCATACCATTCCCTTGAGGCTATGACTTCTGACATCTTCTATTCTTATCTCACATAAAAACTCATGCATGATACCATTGCCCAACTCATCAATCATGAATGTATAATACTTTTAATACTATATACTTTGTTTTAATACATATTACAACTCTGATATTGACTACTAAAATGCAATGTATAAGAGACCTCTACTATACAAAATATATGTTACATGCCACTTCCTGACTCTGACTGAACTGGACTTTGTTTCTAACTTGATCTGGTGGACCAACTCCGTAGTGACTGCCATCAGTATCCATCCTCCCGAGCTCTCGTCCTCCAAGAACCTACAAAACAAAATATTGGTAGGGGGGTTAGATCGTTGTACGATCTAAGTGAGTGGACGGTTTACAAATAAATTCTAAAACGCTTTTGAAAACACATGGTTCTGAAATCCAACTTATCTTAGATTTATCTGTTCTGAAAATCTATTTTATAAGCTGAAATCAACTATTTCTTTCTGAAAAACTGTTTTAAAATCCGCTTTTCTGGAAATCTCTTATAAATTTCTTTTTCTGAAAACTTTATTTCTAGAAAAGCTTTCTCTGGATTTGTCTGAAAATTGTATCTGAAAACTATTTCTAAAAAACTGGTCTCTGTCTCTGAAAACCTGACGTATGGGGGTGTTACGTATTGCCGTCCCCCCATACGCCTAACTAGAGCCAGGAATGCAAATCCACGACTTAGAGGTGTTACGTATCTCCGTCTCCCAAACCACTGAACTATAACTGGGGGTGCAGATCTATGCTACCCTCCAAGCTCTGAAACTAGGATCTATGGGCATCTGTCATCCCTATACCTGAACTAGGATATGAGGGTGTTACGTATCGCCGTCCCCCCAGTCCTCTACATGCGCACATGTCATCCGCCAATTCCATATATGTACCAAGTTACATACTGAGGTGAGTTTTTCCCATGTTTCGAAAAACATAAAACTCGTATTTCGAAAACATTTATTTTCTAAATCATTTCTCAAAATATGCTAAACAAAATATAACTGATAGTGAAATTGGCTAACGCCCTAAGTACTTAAAAAGTAAGTTTGGCATCAAAACATATAAATAAAATAGACTTTAAAAAGAAATGACCACTCACTGGTTTAGAATCTGACTGGCACTGATTACTCACCGAAGAAATTATGATTCCTGCGATGATCTATATTTGATAAACTAGATTAAAAATGGACTAAGAAACGTACTACGGAATCAGGCTAAATTTACTTATTTAAGTGGTTGCTATCACTCCGATAGGTATGATACTTATATCAAGATGTAATATATATATACGAGTTGATATGAGACCGGTGGCCTCTTACATGCTAGGGTGAAACCAGACTGGTTTTTAAAACTGATTTGGGATGATTTTGGGTCACGCGTCGCGACGCAAAGACTTGCGCGTCGCGACACTCAACATTCCAGAAACGTCCTACCATTTTTCCAGTGCGCGTCGCGACGCAAGCCTCTGCGTGTCACGACGCGAATTAGTTTTCCAGGATTCTATGCTTGTTTTCAAGGTCCATCTTAGCACCACAAACACTTCCATAACAAAATTATTGCACAAACTAATCAATTGAACTTAAAATTCACATGTTATACATCAAGTTATCAACTTCAAATAATTCTTTAAATCTCAATATCCTTGATTTAACTAACCTTTTAAAACTTTAATATTTGGGTTCTTAACTTCAACAATCACTTCCTTTAACTTTCAATCAATATGCAACCCTTATCATGCCAACATCTTTATTTTATCATCAAACTTTCAAAAACACAAATTAAGTTTGGGTCAAGTTTTCTTACCTTATTATTCTTTATTTCCTTCATCTCTAAGCCCCAAATGTTGCCAATCTTCTTCTTAACTCTTGGGGATGGGTATTTGCTTCATTCTTTTGCTTCTTCTTCTTCATTCTTCTTTCTCTTTTCCTCTTCCTTCACGTTTTCTATTTTATTATTAGTTATTATTATTATTATTATTATTATTACTATTCTTATATATTAATTATTATTAGTATTATTATTATTATTATTATTATATTATTATTATTATTATTAGTATTATTATTATTATTATTATTATTATTATTTTATTATTATTATTATTATTATTATTATGATTCTTCTCTTCTTCTTCTTCTTATCAACTTCAAATAATTCTTTAAATCTCATATCCTTGATTTAACTAACCTTTTAAAACTTTAATTTTTGGGTTCTTAACTTCAAATCACTTCCTTTACTTATCAATCAACAATATGCAACCCTTATCATGCCAACATCTTTATTTTATCATCAAACTTTCAAAATCCAACAAATTAAGTTATCATATTTCTGGAAATATAAACTTCATAAAATCAGAGTTCGTATGAGAAAGTTATGGCCCAAATATAATAGGCTATTCGGAGTGGAACATCGTACCCTATTGTATCGGGATCTCGACGATTTACCGATTGTCTCCCAAGTCGTTTCATGAATGTATATATGCTCGAATATAATTTATATTTTGTGACACTCGTCCCATGATGTAATAGTAGTTGGGATTTTCTGTCGTTACAATAACTCACTAAAGAAAATATAGCTTTGAAGAATATAAAACCTACCTAGCAAGCTTGATTCCAAGATCCAATATTTTTCTCCTTGTAGAAATATTGTGGAGAACTTCCAAAGTTAGCAAGCTTGGTTCCAAGATCCAATCTTATTCTCCTTATTTTTGTCGAGAATTCCCGAAGCTAGCAAACATGGTTCCAAGATCCAATCTTCTTCTCCTTGTTGAAATGTTGTAAAGAACTTCAATTTTTTTTTTTCTAAATACTTCTTTTACTTAGGCTAATCTCTCTAAATTTTTCTTGTTTTAGCTTTCTCAAGCTCGATTAAAACCTTGCTCAAGCTTACCTTTTATAGCAAAACTTATGTAAAGTTCTAATCAACTTTTATGTGGGCTTAATCTAATTTATCCAAATATGTATAATTAGGTGTGACTATTCACTTTTGTCTACCACTTTGATTTAATCCAATTAAATCTAGATAAAGTTTAATTAATGGATTAGTTATATGTCTACCACTTTGATTCAATCCAATTAAATCAAGCCAAATACACATATTATTATATATTTATAATTACCAAAATATCCTTCAATGGTAGGGATATTTATGAAATTACAACAAAGCCCTTGTGTGATTTTGGATTAATACAATTAACCCAATTGGGTCAAAGTAAATAATTAATGCTACACATTAATTATTTTAGTTGATAATTATAATATCAAATACTATTTATTGTCAAAAATTATCGGCTACCCAAGTGCTCAATGAATACACTTCATATTATGAGACTCTCTAAGTCCAGACAAGTTCGTCACATAAGCCTAGCTTATATGTACGCAATTCGGCCACCTCCGAATTCGTGAAGGATACGAACGACCTTTCTGAACTATACAAGTCGAGGTCATCACATATATTTAGTAATCCCTCTGTCGTAGGCTATCCGAGTTAAACTTAGGAAACATAGATTACACCATCAAGTTTTTGAGGCACACATCTCATGTTGACAAGTCCACGAATCTTTACAACTAACAAGAATATCATTTCTGATATATACGATCCACTCTAGGTGATCGGCTTTGGCCAAAATCTTAAGAATCGTGATTTACTCATATGGATACCTAAACCCCCTTATGGTACACATACAGGCCGAAAGATCCTATCTTGATACTCACTTGATTAACAAGTGCATCGGTCCACACCTAACAAACATCTAGCGATCAGAACATGAAAAGTCTTTGAAATTTATGGCATTAAAGTATGGAGGATCACACACAAAATTAATGCTATCCTAGAGTCAAAGGATCACATATGCTATTGGACTCGAGGAGATTCCTATTGACGGTGGTGTGTACTTCCAACTATTATGAATCACATGTAAGTTATTCATTATTAGCTCCAACGAATACCCACATGTCTATACGAGCTTCCCAAACTCATGGTACATCAGGTTAAACCATTGAAACTCCAATTCCAATATACGATATGTGCTAGTCTTCTAGGTCATATGAATTCGACCATATTCCAAAACCAAAGACTGGATATTTACTTTAAGAATAGATTATAAAAGTAATATTATCCCAATATCGGACCACCCAGTATTCGGTATTACTACATGACTATTCTAAGATCGATGTCATTCTTAACATATTTATATATCAATCTAATATGCATATTGACATTACCATTAATAAGATTTGAAATGAAAATGTTGTTTTTTAATAAATAATAAAATATAATGAACAATACATTATTCGGATTGGCGCTCCAAGCACTAACTCTAACAGTATTAACTGTGCCAACTAAGATTTGATTGTTTATAACGAATCAAGACACTCTAAAATATAAGAGAAGATTAACTATTAGTTTTCAGATTACAATTAATATATTATAATATAAGTAATATTAATTTGCATTCTTCATATTTATAGTTTCACCTATTACCCCAGCTGAATGGAATTAGCTACTCATGTTTTGAATAAAAACACACAATTTTATTACTGAAAAAAAATAAATTACAAGAAAATAAACACACAAGACACTTCTTCCAAATTCTTCAAGAGAGAAAATGAAAAAAGTAT
This sequence comes from Zanthoxylum bungeanum, assembly GCA_019454045.1. Taxonomy (NCBI): domain Eukaryota; kingdom Viridiplantae; phylum Streptophyta; class Magnoliopsida; order Sapindales; family Rutaceae; genus Zanthoxylum; species Zanthoxylum bungeanum. The sequence continues at coordinate 106,756 of SKCR01031988.1, forward strand.
GAGAAATGAGAGTTGAGCATCCTCTTATTTATATAGGACGCTCAATAATTGCAATTAATTACAAGTTGTAATTGTTGACAACTGTAAGTTGTAACTGTCAACAATTGTAGGTGGATGGGGCATCCACTGAAAGGTGGATAACAACCATCCAATATATATATATATATATGGGCAATGCTAAGGTACCCAAGGGTATCAAATACCCTTGGGTACAAAATACCCTTGGGTACAAAACATACAACTTTTAGTATTGGACATGCAAATTAAACCATTAAACGTTTAAACTCTACCAATAAATATGAAACTAATTTAATGTTTTGAAAAGTTTCATGTTTATTGACAGAATTTGCATGTTTAATGATTTAAGTTGCATGTTTGTTGATAAAAGTTGCATGTTTGACCCAAGGGTATCAAATACCATTAGGTACTGTAGACAAGCCCACATATATATATATAATAATTACATATAACACACTTTGGATTTTTCGTCAATTTCAGTCTTGAAAACCTCATAAATAGAAAATATTGTAAACAAAAAAATTATAGATATTTGAGTCTTCTTTCATTTGGAACTGGAATCGCCTTTCTCGGATATCAGAGTAACGCGTTATAGCCAAAATACGAAAATTACGCAAGAAAAGAATTTCTGAAAATTTACACTATTAGAACACCCTTTTAAGTTTTTGGCCTCCAAAATCCAAATTTCACACCCATTTTTCTAGTTATGCATCCAAAGTATTATTTCACCTACATAAGAAATAAAATCACAATAAAAATAAATAAAACATAAATTTAATTATTATTTTACAAATGTACTAAATTAAGGGGATTAATGAAATTATAAATGTAAAATGATTAGTATATCTTTTATTAAGTGTACACTTTTTAATGTTCATCACACCCCCAACCATCTTATTACTAGTCCCTAGTAATTTAAGCAAAAACTTAAAAAAAGTTCTTATCCAAGTCAGTAATTATTTTATTTCTTTCTAAATTATCAAATAAGTAAATCATTCCGTACTTTTTACCATTCTTCCATACACACATAAAATAAAATATCAATCACTTTGTTGTGCCCACAATATTCACAGGTCCTGTTGAAAAGAGAGTAATATTTTTATCCTAAAGTTATATCAGGATTCACACCTTTTGGTAACGATAATTTATTTATATACAAAATAATTTTTTTAACAATACATCTTTAACCCTTGTAACGAGTTTTGGGTCTGTGACTCCTAAACCAGTTGGCATTAGGGCACTAGGTGTTAAGACACCCCTATGAACTTAATTGCTCAGATATCAGATGTTATAAAGAAAATTGTCAAATTTCCTTAAGCTTTCTCTTTAACCCTTGTAACGAGCTTTGAGCCAATGACTAACAGACCAGTTGGCCTTAGAGCACTAAGTATTAAAACACCCTTACAGACTTAATTGTTCGAGTTAGAGAGGCTACGAGTTATTCAAACACTTTAAAAAAAAAAACTCAAGCTCTATCGTTTTATGTGACCAATCACTACTTACTGAGGCAAAATGTCTGGTTACTAAGTAAAAGCTTTATTATTATTATTATTATCAATTTTCTAAACTAACTCAAGCTCTACCGTTTTACGTGAACAATCACTTCTTGCTGAGGCAAGATGTCTGGTTTCTAAGTAAAAACTTGGTTAGTTTTTTTGAATAAAAATATAAACTCCAATGCCTTTGGGTGCTACCTTTAACAAACTAGAGAACTAAATATTATAAAATTTTCACTTACAACCCACGTACATATGTTACCGTATATGTTGATAGTACCTATCAAATGAGCATATGAAGATCAAATTTAATCAATATTATGGAGAATTAATAAATTTAAATGATTAAAAAATAAATGAACAAAAATAATTTATTACAAATTATATTGAGATGCGTCTCAGGAGCGAAAACTCTTTACACCGCCATCTATAAACAACAATTCCACTTGGTTAGTCAAAAATTTTGTTGTTGATTTATGTATAGTGACCCACTCACAAAGTTGTTCTTTATTCCCAAGTATAAGAGTGTCAAAGTAATAAATAACCCGATAAGTCTGGGGTCGATCCACAATGAATAAATTTAATAGGATAAAATAATAATTCGAGTAAAAATAAAAAGAGTGAAATGTTTGAAGTGATTGAAAATTTTAAATTATACTACAACAATAAAATAAAATATTGGAGGCTAGGGGATCTGCTTTTAATATTTCAAATTTAGAAATCTTAATTTTATAATATATAAATTGTCATTATTACCCAATTAATTTATTTCAGGAATTAATTATGCCAAAATAAATAAAATCAGTCATAAAGGCGGTGAAAATATTTGTCTATAACAAGTCCAGTTAGGTACTCAATTATGCCAAATAAATAAAATCAGTCATATAGGCGGTAACGAAGTTTGTCAATAATTAATCCAGATTTAAATTAAATATTAGTCTTTAGATTACAATTCATATATTATAATATAAGTAAGATTAATCTATATTCTCATATTAAAAGTTTCACCCTTTACCCCATTAGGATGAAATTAGCTACTCATGATTTGAATAAAAATATACATAATTGTATTACTGAAAAAAATAAATTACAACAAATCTTGAAAAATAAAACACACGAGAGTTAGAACTCCATAAATTTTCAAAGAAAACTATGGAATTCGGGCTTAGGAAATGAGGTGTAGAGCACCTCTATTTATAAAGGTGCTCAACACCTCCTTCTTTGATAAATTTATATTGTATTTAATAATGGAATATAAATTTGTCAAATAATGGACAAATCCACCGAAATCCGATAGGTGGATTGGCAATATTTATTTTATTTTTTGATTTTATTTATTTTGTTTTTTCTTCTGGTTTTTTTTACTTTAATAATTACATATAACACACTTTGGATTTCTCATTAATTTCGGCCCTGAAAACATCAGAATTAGAAAATCTTATAAACATCAAAGTTGTAGATATTTTAATCTTCTTTCATCTGGAACTAAAATCACATCAATTTGATATCGGAGTAAAAAGTTATGGCCAAAATATAAAAATTGCGCAAAGTTGGAATTTCTGAAATTGTACATTGTTAGAACACCCTTTTAACTTTCTAGCCTCCGAAATCCAAATTTCATGTCCATTTTTCTAGTTATGCATCCAAAGTATTATTTCACCTATATAAGAAATAAAAATCACAATAAATTTATATAAAACATAAATTTAATTATTATTTCACAAATGTGCTAAATTAATGGGATTAATGAAACTATAAGTGCAAAATGATTACTTTCTCTTTAATAAATGTACACTTTTTGGTGTTCATCACACCCCAACCAGTTTATTACTAGTCCCTATTAATTTAAGCGAAAACTAAAAACACAAACTCTCATATACTTTTTATCCTTTTTCATACACACATAAAATAAAATATCAATCAATTCATTGTGCCAATAATATTCATTAGTCTTATTGAAAAAAGAGTAATATTTTTATCCTAAAATTATATTAGAGTTCACACATTTTTGACAATATGAGTTTATTTTAATTTATATTAAAATAATAATACATCTTCAATCCTTGTAATGAACATTGGGCCAGTGACTCCCAAACCAGTTGGCTTTAGGGCACTAGATGTTAAGACACCTCTACAGACTTAATTGTTCGGATCTAAGATGTTAAAAAGAAGAAATGTCCAATTTTCTTCAGCTTTCTCTTTAACCCATGTAATAAGCTTTGGGCCACTGACTCCCAGACCAATTAGCCTTAGGGCACTAAGTGTTAAAACACCCATACAGACTTAATTGCTTGAGTTTGAGAGGCTACAAAATCGAACTTATTCAAACATTTTTTTTTACAAACTCAAGGTCTACAATTTTACGTGAACAATCACTGCATACTGAGGCAAAATGTCTGGTTACTTAGTAAAAGCTTGATTATTGATGAGTGGTAATTATATCACTATTTTCCACTCATTTAACTTAATATTTTGTATAGTTTCTTGAGTTTTGTGAATATTTTGATGTGTTTTGTGTTTTTTGTAGATAAATAAAGTTTCAGGACTCTCTGGAGGTGATTTGGGGCCAAAACAGTAAAAACGGACAAAAGTGTAATTTGGTAATTTTGCGTGTCGCGGCGCTCAAGTCTTCGGCGTCGCGACGCCTAACATGCGCCATGAGATGCTAACGTGTGCCGGGGGACACGTGTCAGAATCTGAAAAGTTTGACTTGCTAACGTGTGCCATGCCACGTGTCAACATCACAGTCGATCTGCTAACGTGCATCGTGCCATGTGTCATCATCCTATCGTGCCGACAATCACCATCGCCATGTGTCGCCACATGTCACTCCACGTGTCAGCCACGTCATCATCCACATCAGCAGTAGACTGAGTCAACTCGCCACGTCAGTGCCACGTCATCATTAGCCAATCACAGCGTGCCACGTGTCGCAATCCTATGGTGCCGACAATCACTTTCGCCATGTGTTGCCACATCATCGCCACATCAGCATAATTAATGAGTCAATTATCCACATTGCCACGTCATTAGATAAGAATCTGAAGCAGCCAACCAGAGCGCGACACGTGGCGTGTCGCGATGCGCACGCCTTACCGAGGCCTATAAATTCAGCTCGAGGTTTCAGTTTCAGATGTACGTTCCTCTCTGAATTATGTGATGTAAATAGGGAGTTTTATATATAGTTTACTTTAAATTTCAGTTTTGTAATTAATTTTAATTACGTTCTGTAATAATAATTTACTTTCTTTACTTTTTCAGTTTTTACTATTCAACATGAGGAGGTAACTTCCCACTGCTAGGGTGAAAGGTAAAACTTTTATTACTGCTATTTAGATTAATCTCCCTAATTATAATATATTTACTATTTAAAATTTGACTTAATGAGGATACCGCTATATTGACCGGTTGGTAATTGATATTAAATTGATTTTAATTTGACTAAGCAAGGATACCGACTAGTTGGTCGGTTGGTAATTTACCGCCTATATGGCTGGTTTATGGACAAATATTGTTACCGCTTTAATGGCTGGTTAGACTTAATTTGGCCTAATCAGGTTACAGCCTATATGGCTGGTTGGTAACGTTATCACAAGTTAATATATTATATTAAGGGAGATATCTAAAAAGTAGTAGTAAAAGTAGATCTTTTAACCTTAGCATTTTATTTTTATAATTTTACTTTTCAGTATTTACTTTACCGCATTTACTTTTCAGCATTTTATTTTACGTTTTTTTACTTTTAAGTTTTTACTAGCCCTAGTTATGTGTCGTAACTAAGTTAGTTATCTAGGGTTGTGATGAGTTCTAATATCACCGGTTTATAAGGGGTTATTTTGTAGTTTGGGTAATTTAAAGGTTTACTTATTAAGTCTTAAGCTTAATGCGTCTTGTTAATTGGCCACTAATAAGATTGATCTGGTAAATCTAAAATAAACTTGACAAATGAATTTTAGGTTTCAGCCTTAGACTTAGTAGACCATGATCTTCCTTGAGGATAAATAACCCTTTAATAGATTTCCTTATAGGATAGATATATACCTGTCGGGCGGGGGTAACCATAATTGGAACTTAAACTTAATGAATCCAGGTAATTTGGTTGACATAGACATATGGTTCAATTGGGTTATACTGGGTATTTGTGTGTTCCAGGTTAGTAAACTGATTTATTACACAAACATAAAATAACCGCTTCATCTTTTAAAATATATTAGAAATATTTACAACCCTAGATAGTTTCTTAATATTGAATTTTCTTAAACCTACTTTCGTGCAATTTTATTTACTTGTTTTTAAATTCAAAATCTTCACCATTTCAAATCAATCAATCAACCTGTTAGATACTAGTAATCATTTGACCTCATAAAATTAATAGATTAGGTATTAAGTCCTCGTGGGATCGATACTTTTATACTACTTGAACGATACGTGCGCTTGCGTTATACGCGTGTGATTACGCTGGTCAATTATTATTATTATCATTTTTTAAAACTAACTCAAGCTCTACCATTTTACGCGAACAATCACAGCTTGCTGAGGCAAGATGCTCGGTTACTAGGTAAAAGCTTGATTAATTTTTTTTGAATAAAAACATAAATTTGATTGCCATCAGGTGCTACCTCCAGCAAACTAGAGAACTGAATATTATAAAATTTTCACTTACAACCCACGATCATATGTTATCGTGTATGTTGATAATACATGTCAAATGAGCATATGAAGATCAAATTTAATCAATATTATGGAGAATTCACAAATTTAAAAGATTCAAAAAGAAAGGAAAAAAATAAATGTTATGAAACATTGAGATGCGTCTCAAGAGTAAAAACTCTTTACACTGCCATTTCCGAACAACAATTCCACTAGGTTAGTCAAAAATTTATTGTTGGTTTGTGTGTAGTTTTTTTTTCAAAAAACATAGAAGAAAATTAAAAAAAATATTTTTTTTTACATAAAAATAACAACAAAGCAAAAAACAACATAAAAAACTTAAAAAAAAAAACACAACAATGAAAAATAAACACGAAAACTATCTAGTCAATTATCCTCTCCCCCAACCAAATTGAGACATTGTCCCCAATGTCTGAATAAGAAGAAGTAGAGTTTAGAAGACATCACCTGATTAGTATGGAATTGACAATTGAATCTATGACTATTTAAAAGAAAAAAATTTACAGATTAAGATTCAAGTCCACTCTACGCTTCTTGTCATGATCGTTATCAGACCAGTTCAACTTGGAAAGAATGAGATCGATTTTTGGTTCATAAGCTAAGAGTTGGTCAATTAATTCATCATTTTTCTTATAGTTGGGACGATATCTTTTACCGATTTCGAAATGAACCTAAGTCTTTTGGCATTCGCAAGAAATACTAAAAGAAATCGAAAAAGTGATCAACATTAAGAAGTCCAATGGATTTTCGGTGAATGTTCAAGTTCGCCTATGATGCAAATGTGAATATTTCTTCCAACGTGCCCACCCCACCTGATAAAGCAATAAAAACGTCAGCATGTTTGATCATTTCAGTAAGTCTTTCAGACATACCTGAGACAATGTATTCTTCTCAATTTGATTTTCTGATAGGTTTTCGTCTGCTAAAGGTTTTGGAATGATCCCCAAAACTTGTTTGTCACCTTCTTGCACGGCCTTTGAAACACATCCCATCAATCCAAGACTGCTACCGCTATTGCATGTTTCTTTCCTCCATAACTCTATCCAATTCTTTTAAAGTTTCAATAAATTCTGGTTTAGTTCCAGGACTAGTTCCACTAAACACACATATATTAGTGACTCGTCGACTTGAAGTTTTCTCCATTTTTTCTTTTATCTGGATGTGTCGAAGAGGGAAATGACGAGCTGTATTTATGGATCCTGAAAAGGGGTGAGTAATAGAAGCACTAGTACCTGTAAAATGACAATTATCAGATGAACAGTAAAATAAATCGTGAAAGTCAAAAAGTTTAGATACTGTCGGCAAAATTAAAGTAAAGGAAATCAAAATAGTAAATTAAAGTAAATGAAATCAAAGCAATAAGGAAATCAAAACAGTAAATTAAAGTAAAGGAAATCAAAGCAATAAATTAAAACAATATGTACTAATAGTTGTGATTGTGGCCTACATATTCCTCTAGTTTTACGTCTAGATCGGCTTGAACGCCCTCTATGGGTCAGGAATATACTTCCCATCCAATTTTCTTATAAATTGAAAAATAATCTTATAAAGTCAAATTCCTATGACTGTATTATTCTCTTTCTTTTTGAAATTGTATGCAATTTGCAAATTACTCGATGAACATGTCCACTAAGATGTGTCTCAAGAGTCAATGATATATCATCTAAAGACTCCTTACTCAAGCCATCTCTAATAAATTGAATTTTATCTTCACGATTCTCTAACACCATTCCTAAAGAACGACAACGAATGTTGCATGTTCATCGTGCACATTTATAACAAACACCTAATTTTTTAGCTATTCGTTTTTTCTCATAGGTGTTTTCCCCTAAACCAGACATGTAAGAAATGAAAGAGTTAGATGACTCACCTGCCAAACGAACCACTGCTTCAATTACCCAAAAAATATAACTAGGAATACCATTGATAAAAATAAGCCTCATTATTTCAATGTGTGCTTTGTAAATTTTCATCAGAGTATTTTGGGGGAGAGAAGGAAAATGATTGTGGAGTTTTGTGAGAGTTTCTTCCATGCCTTGATTGTAAGGTATCGGTAATTTTAGAAAACTGAAGGAACAAACTTAGAGTCACGGAGTACCGTTATCCATTGTTTAACCGGGGTACGAGACTCTGACAAAAAGAAAAAAATACTGCAAAATTTAAGAAAAAATGGAATTTAGACAAATAGAAAAGAAAATAAAAGAAAATAACAGATTAAAATACATCAATCACAATACACTGGGTTTGAAAGGAAACGAGATTCTTAAAAATTTGAACACTCCAAAAATGGTTTCAGACGTTGTCTATTCACTTTAAATACATCACCATCCTTAGGATTCTCGATGTCAATAGATCCATATGGGTAAAAGTACTTCACAATAAATGGGTTTTGGATTTCAATTTTCCAGGAAATAAATGAAGACGAGAATTATAAAGCAAAACTGTTTGACCAGTTTCAAATATTTTTCAGGAAATTCGACTATCATAAAAGGCTTTAGTTTTAGCTTTAAAATTTTCGCATTCTCATATAAATCATTCATTAACTCTTCAAGTTCATTCAATTGCAGTTTAGTTTCATGATTAGTATTTTCAATATTTGAGTTGAATGTATTAATAGCCCAATGTGCCTTATGCTCAATTTCTACAGGTAAATGACAAGGTTTTCCATAAACTAGATGATAGAGAGACATTCCCAAAGATATTTTGAAAGTTGTTCGGTATGCCCAAAGTGCATTAGTCAGTCGAAGAGACCAATCTTTGTGATTTGGATTGATCGTTTTTTCCAAAATTTATTTGATTTCCCTATTTCTTAGTTCAACATAACCATTTGTCAGAGGGTGATAGAAGGTAAAAATGTTTATGTGTAATTCGATAATTTTTCATTAGACTCAAAAGGCTCGTTACAAAAGTGTTTACCTCCATCACTTATAATGGCCCGAGGGATTCCAAATAGACTTAAAATATTTTCTTTTAAAAATTTGATCACAGTTTTGTGGTCATTATTTCGACAAGGAATCGCCTCAACCCATTTTGAGACGTAATGTAACATTCCGCCCGAAGCCAGGATGCTACCTGCAGGAGACAGGAAAACCCATCTCCATAAGCCTCTAATTCTACTAAAATTTCGGCATGACCTTTATTAAAAATCATGAAACCTGGATCCAAGTTCAGCATCTCGAGGTGTCTTGCTATTAAATCCAAAAGCAATCATCTCAACTCATGCAAATAGGTCTCCGGCCTGACAAATCTAAACTCATATGTAAATAGGCTTCCGGCCATACATAAGACAAATAACTACAAATAAGTACGTGCTCAGATTAAAACTACACATGTGATACAAATAAATAAAACTAAGGCTGTGGGAGCCCAATTACACTTCCCAAAACCATACAACGACTCAAGATCGACTTGACTGCATCGGGGAGATCCACTGTCTACAAGACGTCAAAGGAAATCTTCTAGCTCTTTAAGTCCAATGTGAACCTGCAAAACTAGCAAATAGTTAAGGTGTGAGCTATAAAGCTTAGTAAGTAACTCACGCCTTATGTAAATATATCAAGTAACAATAAGAACTTAAATAGAATTCAGATATATGAAAATACACAAACTTATAAATCTCATATTTACCTGATGGCCGTTTACTTACATTATACCTAGATAATTCACTCACTGTACTGAATGCAACAATGTAGTGAACTTATCTTCTCGATTCCACACTACACTTTACATCTACAGAATTCTGGCATCTCTCATACACCAATCTAGAAGTATTCATCCACATACATACATATTCTTATTCCGCACTGTAGTTGTACTTTATATACTAGCAACATCAAAATTCTCCTATCCGGAACTAACTTATTATCTACCAAACCACCCAAACCTGTGGCTAAAGCCATCCCAAACCCGTGGGGGTTTAGTCAGCTTAAACGATGTTTGGTTACTTCAAATGAATTACGTGAGCTAAGAACATAAACATTAGCTATCTATGAGTTGTAAAACTTCTACTGAAACACAAAGCTGAAGCGTCAGACCTCTATATAGTATAAGATACCGACGCTTGATTCCATTCATTAGAATCCTCACAACTGCATTCTAAATATGGTTAACATCCAACACTCAACCCTTACATTAATATCACAAATCGATCATGCATCTCAACATACAATTTATACAAGGCACATACTCATAGCATACTACAATGCTACTCATCAAATCAGAATTGGATATCACTAAATTTCCATATCAAAGAAAATATCTCAAGAAAGCCAATCATTCTGAAAACTCTTTTCTTGTCTTAAAATAAATCTCTTTCTGTGAAACTTTTCTGGAAATCCTTTTTCTGTTTGTAAATCTATGATATTCCATTAAAATTATTTCTCTTGAAAACTCGTTTATAAACCATCATTTTCTGTAAATCTGTCTCTGAAAATCCATTTCTGAAAATCTATTTCTGAAAAATCTGTATCTAAAAGATCTCTTATGAAAACTATCTTTGAAACTGATCTCTGAAAACTATTTTAGAAAAAATGGTCACTGTCTCTGAAAACCTAACGTATGGGGGCGTTACGTATCGATGTCCCCTCATACGCCTAACTAGAGCCAGAAATACAAACACATGACTTTGGGGCGTTACGTATCGCCATCCTCCAAAGCATGCCACTCATGTCCCTGAAACTAGTGGTCTTGGGGCGTTACATATCGCCATCCCTAAGCCACTAACTAGAACTGGGGGTGCGGATCTATACTACCCTCCAAGCTCTGAAACTAGGATCTATGGGAATCTGCCATCCCTAATCCTGAACTAGGATCTGGGGGCGTTACGTATCGCAGTCCCTCCAGTCCTCTACATGTGCACATGTTATCCGTCAATTCCATGTCTGTTTCTAGTTACATACTGAGGTGATTTTTTCCCCATGTCTCGAAAACCATAAAATCATATTTTTGAAAACATCTCTTTCTAAAATATTTCTCGAAACATGCTTAATTACAATATAATGCAAAACAAACTTGGCTAATGCCCTAAATATAGAAAATGTAAGTCTGATATTTAAATCAATCATAAAGTAAAATCAACTTAAGAAAAAGTGTGTCCACTCAATATAACTAGGATCTAGAGGCGTTATGGATCGCCGTCCCCCTGGTCCTGGGTGCGTATATGTCAATGTGCATTATGTCTCCCTCTAGGTATGCAAAATTCATATGCATCATCATATCAACCATATGATCATGTAAGTCATGCAATGAAATACAAAGCAATGCAATGACATTATCCATATACACAACATCAAAGTCAACCATACTCCATTACGAGTTGGTGACATCTCACTCATCCAATACATACAGAATGGACCCGTACCACATTTCAACAAACACATCTATATGGAAAATGCTCGCACAAGTCATTAAACATATAAACACATTTCATACATTGATTCCACACTCAGACCAAAACTAAACTGAAGTCTGGAAAACTTCGTTAGAACTCTTTACAAAACTTTTACATCTCGAGTACGGAAGCGTGCTTTACTTGAAGATATGCTTAACTATGAAAATGTAATGAAAACTTGTACTAAACTTTTCATGCTGATACTAGCTTGATATTTAGAAACCCGAAACTATGCATACTTTCAGACAATCTATTTCTAAACATGCTCTTTACGAATCTCACTGTCTAGACCTCTCGACTCTCTCATTTCATGCTTTCTAAAACTACATAACTACTATTACTTATTTTTGTGAGCCTTAAATCTATACACATATCTAAACACATAATCAACCATCGTATCTTGTCTACTACGACAAGTTCACAATGAGACTCTTACTGGGTCCATGCTATCTTTTCTCTTTCCCCATCTGTAACACGAAATATGGACTGTGAGGGTCGTTAATCATGGAAAACTTACTGATAGCATAAACTCCTAAAATTTCTGGGAAAATCCAAATTAAATTTGTTTTCAGTCTCTTTACTCATAATACATCCAATACTTATATTACACCATAAACATTGTTCTATGTCAATTCAGTAGCTCAAATATGCAAATTACACATTTTTGAAAAATCTTCCGAAAAGTTTCCAAAAATGCTGCGGAAGGAACATAACCCCTCCGAACCTCTCTAGAATTACTCAAATAATACCGTATCATCACAATTAATCTATATTCTTAATTACATTCATTAAAGCACGGATGCATACGAAACTCGATTTTACCGGAAACTCGCTTTATTTATCGGATCGATCGAATTAACTATGATTTCTCTCGGATTCTACCAAATGCACATATTCAATATACTAATGCTCAAACAACTCAATTTATACCATTACGCTACTCTACGAAGCTATTGGAAACATCCAAACATTTAATGGAAAACTTGAAATTTGCGTATTTTTACTGGGAGGTCATACCGAGATTTCGAGGCCACATACGGACTCCAAACGATCCCACGAGTGTGCTGGAATCGATGAAATTCTGATCTGAGCTACTGTTCATTCAACGTTATGTTGGGTTTTCTAGGTTTAACCAAGATCAATTAAGCAATGAAATCATGTGAATACAACAAAGTAAGAATGCGGAAAATACTCACTTTGATCGGTTTTGGATGTAGGAGATAACAAAAATTCCAAGCCTTTGTGTTGTGCTCCAAGCTCCCCTTTTGTTGTGTGTTGAACTTCCAAGCTTCCAAGCTTTGAATCTTGAATTCCAAACTCATGGGAAAGGTTTCCCTATCACCTTTGTATAACTCTTTATGTGCTAGAAATGGAAGAAATTTGCAACAAAATCTTCCTATTTCTTCTTACAACTTTCGGCCAAGCCAAGATGAATGAGAGGGAGAGGCTCACGGTGAAGGAGAAAGAAAATGAGTGACGTGTGTTGTGTATTTTTGATTTTCCAAAATCAAAAGTCTAATACCAAATCTTCCAAAGTTGGTAAAAGTAACTCAAACATTTCACACTTGTGTGTTTTACACACAATCAACTACCAACAACTTCCATCAACAAAAAGTGACAAAGTTGACTAGTGATGTGACTTGTGTGTGGGCCCCACTTGATTCAAAATTCGAGTGGGCCCGCAAACACTTCCCGGGCTAGGGTTCGCTAATTCCAAATTAATGAATTTTCCGTTGCGACGTAATTAAATCAAATTTAATTAAATAATTATGCCTAGCAAAATTACTATTCACGTCGCTCACGAATTAATTCTAAATTAATTCGTTCGCCCAAATTAAAATCTAATTTTAATTTCGTTATGAAATCTAATTTCATTTAATATATCGAATATATTATTTTATCGATTAATTCCAAATTAATCGATCTCTCTCTCCAAATAGTATTTTATCACAGATAAAATCTCTCCGTAATTAATCTTAGATTAATTTTCTCTCTCTTCTAATTAATCCCATATTAATTATGTTCGAGTCATACGTCATCGGTGAATCTTCGAGAAGCGACCCATGAGATCCCTGGATATGTTGGCAGTAAATCCGGTCATCGGAATATCTGAATACGTGCATACCTAGTACCACATTCTTACCGATTTACAAGACATGGTTGGCTTCTAGCAAAGCGTCGTGCCTACCCAATTCTCCAGAAATATTATTTTAAGGAATATGTGATCTATGTCAGGCGTAGTATACGTAGTATTGCGTATTGCGATCCAGTATCAGATGTCACATGTTAGGCTTGGGGATGGAATTGTGTCTGCCCCGTACGAAGCATATATCGGATCTCTGGTAACTAGTCTCTATAATCGGATAATCATGACCTAGTCATATTATCCCGATGACTGCAGTACTAAAGAGTACTAGTTCCGTATCCTGCGTGATCATCATCTCCATATGATTGGAGTGATACTTCCATCTTGACATCACACCCAATACACTATGATTCTCAGTATACCCAGAAGAGGCGTACACAGAACCTGTTAAAGCCCCGGACGACCAAAACCAAAGTATATTGATTGTCGCAAGTATTAGCGATGCAAGTCTCAGGTTAAGACCAAATACACCTACCCTGATTCGGACTTCCATGGACACATAGTCATACTACCAATGGAATTCCGAGGGTCTATCCAGAGCGAAGCTGTTTCCGTACCATCGGTAAACACAACCTCCTATTACACTTGCATGAGTATCCAATACCCAAATTTATGAGAACTATGCTGTTATGCTCCCACAACGCGTACAAGTGCAATACTAGTCTATTCTGCATTATCGATGTCCAATCTCAATAATACTACGACTATGAATGTTTTAATGATTAAACCTTAATGGATTAATACTGTCTCATATCTTATTAATCCGGAACTAATCATATGGACTTTTATCATTTATGTATCTTGGTAATCTAATTACAAATGATAAAAGAGCAATTTCCTTTGTCACATAATTAATTTGTACAACAACACTATGTTCTGTATAAATAGTGATGCTATGGGTCATAATTGTCCAACACGTTACTGTTCACCATAGTTTCTTCTCTTCATTTTGCGTGCAACCGAGTATGGATTGTAAAAATCATCACCACCATCTTTTAGTACTCTCTGAGAGCTTCGATTTGGCGGGTGGCACGGGTCGTAAAACGAAGCGAGGACCCGGGATCGGAACACCCATGTGTGTGACTTTCTCTCTCTCCAGTGGCGGTTTCCAGTGTTTCTGGCATCGCCGCCGGCCACCGTTGGACTCAGGGTGGCTGGACGCTCCTCTGGTGTATTCACGATGGCCGACCGTGGTCACATTACCGCCTGCGCGGCTAGCAAAAGCTTTCTCAGTTTTGGAGATGAGGGAATGTTTTGTGGAGAGGAAAGAAGTTTTGTATTTCTGTAATTTCTGAAAACTATGAGGTATATATAGAAAAATTTCGAAAAATTACGTTTTAACCCCTGAAAATTACAGGCAGGCCCCTATCATTGGGTTTCACCGAAAATTACATTCTTGAAGCCCTTCTGATACAAATTTCGAAAAGTGTTTAACACGAAAGTTGTTCGTCTTGGAAAAACGAGTTTGATGGTTTAGAAATTAGCTCAATCGGAGTTCGTTTGCTATCTTTATAGTCGAAAAAAGAAATTTCCTTCGTATAAAATAACATACATAAATCGCGTAAGTGGTTCTTTAATGTTACGCGATTTCCAATGCATCAAATCTCTATTTTAAAATATCTCGAGCTATATTTCAACACTTAATCTCTTATTCTCTAATTTAGTCTCCTTCCGAGACCCGATCTGCAATATAAAATCCTTTCTAGATATTATAATTCTCCTATCCTTATAAATTTTCGTCCTCGAAATTTATCCGTCTTCTTATACCTGCTGATCTGATTCATACTACATACATGGAAACTCTCCAATACACTTCTAGAAATTATCTAGCTCTATTCATCATCCGTACACTTACCTACTAGGCCTACGGGCTATCCCTTTTTTTTTTATATCTATAGTTTTTAATTGTTCGTCAATGGTAAACTATACTAACTTGGTTCTAAACCAGAGAACCTGACTAACCAATAACTGCGAGGGCTTATCACACCCTTCTTAACTTCATGCATAGCTACGGTGCTACACCGAATTCTTATTCTCAAATATCTCAAACACATACCTTGGGTTCGCTAATAACCCTATGGCCTTACAAGGGCCTAATACTACTACTATATAACTACTCTGAATTCTCTAATCTCAATGGCTCATAAGGTTTCAACACAATGTAACTTCTTCTATTACAAAAATAGTTAGTCTATACACATCAAAATAAGTTATCCACGGACTTCAATATACTCGGGCTATGAGCCAAGTAGAAAATCATCTCATATCAAATGACATATTCATATTACATACAAAGACCAACCTGGTCTATACAAAACAGAAGATATTCTCTGACAGTCGGATACCCCACAATACAGTCACTGACTCTAGACCATGCTACTGACTTTTAAACCACGCTCTGATACCATCTTTGTAACATTCCGCCCAAAGCCAGAATTCTACCAGCAAGAGACAGGAAAACCCATCTCCATAAGCCTCTAATTTTACTAAAGTTCTGGCATCACATTTGCTAAAAATCATGAAACCTAGATCCAAGTCCAGCATCTTGAGGTGTCCTACTATTAAATCCAAAAGCAATCATCTCAACTCATGTAAATAAGCCTCCGGCCTGACAAATCTAAACTCATATGTAAATAGGCCTCCGGCCATACATAAGACAAATAACTACAAATAACTACGTGCTCAGATTAAAACTACACATGTGATACAAATAAATAAAACTAAGGCTGTGGGAGCCCAATTACACATCCCAAAACCATACAACGACTCAAGATCGACTTGACTGCATCGGGGTGATCCGCTGTCTACAAGACGTCAAAGGAAATCTTCTACCTCTTTAAGTCCAATGTGAACCTGTAAAACTAGCAAACAGTCGAGGTATGAGCTATAAAGCTCAATAAGTAACTCACGCCTTATGTAAATATATCAAGTAAAAATAAAAAATTAAATAGAATTCAGATATATGAAAATACACAGACTTATAAATCTCATCTTTACTTGATGGCCTTTTACTTACATTATACCTAGATAATTCACTCACTGTACTGAATGCAACAATGTAGTGAACTTATCTTCTCGATTCCACACTACACTTTACATCTACGGAATTCTGGCATCTCTCATACACCAATCTAGAAGTATTCATCCACATACATACATATTCTTTTTCCGCACTGTAGCTGTACTTTATATACTAGCAACATCAAATTTCTCATAATCGGATCTAACTTATTATCTACCAAACCACCCAAACTCGTGGCTAAAGCCATCCCAAACCCGTGGTGGTTTAGTTAGCTTAAACTATTACTGATTACTTCATATGAATTACGTGAGCTAAAAACATAAGCATTAGCTATCTATGAGTTGTAAAACTTCTACTGAAACACAGAGCCAAAGCCTCGGACCTCTATATAGTATAAGATACTGATGCTTGATTCCATTCATTGGAATCCTCACAACTGCATTCTAAATATGGTAAACATCCAACACTCAACCCTTACATTAATATAAAAAATTGATCATGCATCTCAACATATAATTTATACAAGGAACATACTCATAGCTTACTACAATGATACTCATCAAATCAGGACTGGATATCACTAAATTTTCATATCAAAGAAAATATCTCAAGAAAGCCAATCATTCTGAAAACTATTTTCTTGTCTGAAAATAAATCTCTTCCTTTGAAACTTTTCTGGAAATCCTTTTTTTTTGTCTGTAAATCTCTGAGATTCCCTTAAAATTATTTCTCTTGAAAACTCATTTATAAACCATCATTTTCTGTAAATCTGTCTCTGAAAATCCATTTCTGAAAATCTATTTCTGAAAAATCTGAATCTGAAATATCTGTTCTGAAAACTATCTCTGAAACTGATCTCTGAAAATTATTTTTGAAAAACTGGTATTTGTCTCTGAAAACCTAACGTATGGGGCGGGTTACGTATCACTGTCCCCTCATATGTCTAACTAAAGCCAGAAATGCAAACCCATGACTTTGGGGCGTTACGTATTGCCGTCCCCCAAAACATGCCACTATGTCCCTGAAGTTAGTGGTCTTGGGGCGTTAAGTATCGCCATCCTCAAGCCACTAAATTAGAACTGGAGGTGGGATATATGCTAGCCTTCAAGCTCTTAAACTAGAATATATGGGCATCTGCCATCTATACTCCTGAACTTGGATCTGGGGGCGTTACGTATCGCCATCCCCAAGCCACTGAACTAAAACTGTGGGTGCGGATCTATGCTACCCACCAAGCTCTAAAACTAGGATCTAGAGGCATCTGCCACCCCTAGTCATGAACTAGGATCTGGGGGCGTTACGTATCGCCATCCCTCTAGTCCTCTACATGTGCACATGTCATCCGTCAATTCCATGCATGTATCTAGTTACATACTGAGGTGGGTTTTTCCCCAAATCCTTGAAAACCATAAAATCATACTTTTGAAAACATCCATTTCTAAAACATTTCCCGGAACATGCTTAATTATAATATAATGCAAAACAAACTTGGATAACGCCCTAAAGACAGAAAATATAAGTATAATATTTATATCAATCATAAAGTAAAATCAACTTAAGAAAAAATGTGTCCACTCACTATAACTAGGATCCATGGGCGTTAAACATCGCTGTCCCCCTGGTCATGGGTCTGTATCTGTCAATGTGCATTGTGTCTCTGTCTAGGTATGCAAAATGCATATACATCATCATATCAACCATATGATCATGTAAATCATGGAAAACTAACTTTTAGCATCAACTTCTAAACTTTCCGGGAAAATCCAAATTAAATTCGTTTTCAGTTTCATTACTCATAATACATCCAATACTTATATTACATCATTAAACATTATTCTATGTCAATTCAGTAGGTCTAATATGCACATTACGCGTTTCCGAAAAATCTTCTGAAAAATTTCCAAAAACACTACAGAATGAACCTAAGCCCTCCGAACCTCTCTAGAATTACTCAAATAATATCGTATCATCGCAATTAATCTATATTCTTAATTACATTCATTAAAGCACAGATGTATGTGAAACTCGATTTTATCGGAAACTCGCTTTACTTATCGGATCGATCGAATTAACTTTGATTTCTCTCGGATTCTACCAAATGCACATATTCAATATACTAATGCTCAAACAACTCAATTTATATCATTACGCTACTCTACGAAGCTACTGGAAACATCCAAATATTCCGATCGGAGCTACTGTTCATTCGACGTTACAGTTTACTATCGCTAATTCTCCTCGTTTTTCATGCAACCGAGTACGGATCAGAAAAATCATCACTGCCATCTTGTAGTACTCTCCGAGAGCTTCGATTTGGCGGGTGGCTCAAGTCGTGAAACGAAGCGAGGACCCGGGATCGAAACACCCATATATGCGACTTTCTCTCTCTCCAGTGGTGGTTCCTAGTGTTTCTGGCGTCGCCGCCGGCCACCGTTGGACTCAGGGTGGCCGAACGCTCCTCTAGTGTCGTCGCGATGGCCGACCATGGTCGGATGGCAGCCGGCGCGGCTTGCAGAAGCTTTCTCAGTTTTGGAGATGGGGGGACGTTTTAGGGAGAGGAAAGAAGTTTGGTATTTCTGTAATTTCTAAAAACTATGAGGTATATATAGAAAAATTTTGGAAAATTATGTTTTAACCCCAAAAATACAGTCAGGCCTCTATCATGGGGGTTTCACTGAAAATTATATTTTCGAAGCCCTTTTGCTATAAATTTCGAAAAGTGTTCAACACGAAAGTTGTTCGTTTCAGAAAAACAAGTGTGATGGATTAGAAATCAGCTCAATCAGAGTTCGTTTGCTATCTTTATAGTTGAAAAATAAATTTCATTCATACAAAATAACATACATAAATCGCGTAAGCGGTTATTTAATGTTACGCGATTTCCAATGCATCAAATCTCTATTTTCAAATATTTCGAGCTTTATTTCAACACTTAATCTCTTATTATCCAATTTAGTCTCCTTCCAAGACCCGATCTGCAATACAAAATCCTTCTGAAAGAGTTTTTGAATTTCTGGATATTACACGTAAAAATCCAAAAGGTAATGGGAATGGACCCATGAAATCTACTCCCCAACAATCAAAGATTTTGATGACAATGATGAGTTTTAAAGGTATCATGTTTTTTTTTGAAATGGATCCCAAATTTTGACAAGTTTCACAATTTTTTCAAAATAAAAATGTGTATCTTTAAAAATGGTGGGCCAATAAAATCCAACCTACAAGATTTTTGCAGTGGTTTTCTTAGATGAGAAGTGACCTCCACATGTTTCTGAATGACAAAATTGAATAACACCACTTATCTTATTGTTCGGTATGCATCGTCGAAAAATTTGATGAGGGCAATACTTGAACAAATATGGATCGTCCCAGTAAAATTTTTTGACTTCGGTCAAAAATTTCTTCTTGTCTTGATGGCTCCAATCTGGATGTATTTTTCTTGTTGCAAGAAAATTGACAATATTAGCATACCAAGACATTATATTTACAGAAAATAAAATCATCAGGAAAATAGTCACTGATAGGAGTTGTGTCGATTGATGACTCATTTGTGAGTCTTGATAAATGATCTGAACCACATTCTCTGCTCCTTTATTATCCTTGATTGGGAGATTGAATTCTTGTAGTAAAAAATCCATTGTAGTAATCTTGGCTTTGCATCCTGTTTAGACATCAAATATCTAACCGCAGCATGATCAGAATTAACAACGGTTGATGAACCAATTAAATATGATCGAAATTTATCCAATCCAAATATTACAAGTAGTTCTTTTTTCGTGGTAGTGTAATTCATTTGTGCATTGTTTAAAGTCCTACTTGCGTAATAAATTGCATATGGCTTACCTTATTTTCTCTTTCATAATACTGCGCTAATTGCATAATCACTGGCATCACACATTAGCTCAAAAGGCAAAGACCAATCAGGGGATTGCATGATAGGAGAGTAAGTTAAAAGATTGATAATCTTTTCAAATGATTTTTGACATTCTTCTGTCCATTCAAATGTTGCATCTTTTAATATGAGGTTACATAATGGGTCTGGATATGATACTGAAGTTTTTAATGAACATCCTATAAAATCCTGTATGTCCTAAGAAAGAATAGATTTCTCTGACTGTTTTATGTGGTGGCAATTTAGAGATTATTTCTATTTTTACCTTGTCAACCTTAATACCTTTATTTGACACAACGTGACCCAAAACAATTCCTGAATTAGTCATGAAATGGAATTTTTCCTAGTTTAACACAAGTCATTTTTCTTCACATCTTTTCAAAGCATTTTCCAAATTATCAAAGTAATTATCAAATGAGTTCCCAAAAAGACTTCTAAACAATGTTCAATCATGTCATTAAATATGCTTAACATGCATCGTTGGAATGTTGCTGGTGCATTACAAAGTCCGAAAGGCATCTTCCTAAATACAAATGTTCCAAATGGACATATGAATGTGCTCTTTTCCTGGTCTTCTAAAGCAATGGAATTTGATAATAACCTAAGTAACCATTGATGAGTGGTAAATCTATCACTATTTCCCACTCATTTAACCTAATATTTTGTATAGTTTCATTAGTTTTGTGAATATTTTGATGTGTTTTGTGTTATTTTGTAGATAATAAAGTTTCAGGACATTCTGAAGGTAATTTGGAGCAAAACAGTGAAAATTGGCAAAAAGGGCAATTCGGTAATTTGGCCGCGTCATGACGCCAAGCCCTTCAGCGTCGCGACGCCTAAAGTGCGCCGGCCATGCTAACGTGCGCCGAGGGACACGTGCTAGAATCTGAGAAATTGGACTTGCTAACGTACGCAGAAATTGCTAACGTGCGCCGTGCCACGTGTCATCATCTCAGAAGATATGCTAACATGCACCGGCTGCCACGTGTTGAAATCTCATTGGACTAAAGCAAGCGCGTGCCACGTGTCAATCTCTCATTGGACTGAATATTGGACAAATCACATGTTGCCACGTGTCAACCTCTCATTTGACCGATCACACACAGATCTCACTTTCCTTCTTCAATATTTCGCCATTTTCTCTCAATTTTCCATTAAAATCCGACCATCCAATCACCAAATCATCAACCAAAACCTTCTAAACTCATAAAATCTCACAAATAACCCACACAAACTCCCATCATCTCCTTCGATCCAGCCACTGCCGAGCCTCCAATCCCACGACCGAGACACCCATAACCCATCACTGAAACACCTACTGCCGAAGCCCACCAGAACCTGAGTCACCCTTGCCGAAACCACTCACCGAGCCAAGAACAAGCCAAAACCGAGCCATCATCATCGACCACAACCACCAGCCATCACCACCCAAGCCGAAGCCGAGAGCCCTCGCCGAGTCACAGCCGAGATCCCTAACCGCCGATCCTTGTCGAGACTACCCGTGACCGAGCCTTACTGATCCAGCCGCGCCACTACCAAGCCAACCACGATCTGCCGTGAGCCACCCATCACCGAGCCCATCAAGAGACCAACACAGAACCAGAAGCCGAGAGACCAGTGACCAAACACCCACCATCGAGATCTGACTAAGAGCTTGCAACAACCAAGCCCAAAACCGAGGAAACAAAGGTCCAAATTTCTGAATTATTAACATTAAAATTTGAAGAAATTAATTTGGTAAGTTGTGTGGTATTGGGAGTGTTGGATTCGATTAATTGGACTTTGGAAGTGTTGAAATTGATTGAATTCGTAGATTTTGGGGGCGAAGGTTGTAGTGTGGTGATAGTTTTAGGGTGAATTTTGGGGAAATTTTGAGTTTTTAGAGGTGATTATGTCAAAAATTTTACTAAAAAAAATGGTCAAATAACGATAGTGGTAAGAATCGTAAATTGGACATAGATCTTAATCGATTATTTTTCTTGTAAAATTTCAACTAACCAGGTATTATCTTCTAAAATCTTCTTCTACTGTTTAAGACATTGGGGA
The DNA here is from genome assembly GCA_019454045.1 of Zanthoxylum bungeanum. Lineage (NCBI taxonomy): Eukaryota > Viridiplantae > Streptophyta > Magnoliopsida > Sapindales > Rutaceae > Zanthoxylum > Zanthoxylum bungeanum. Next base: position 129,436 of record SKCR01031988.1, read on the forward strand.
CAATGTCTCATTTAGGTTTGGGGGAGAGAATTAGTTGATCAGTACCCTGTTTTTAGTTTGTGTGTTATTTTTATTTTTAGTCCAAAATTTTTCGAAAATAAAAATTTTTTTTTTCAAAATTACCAAAATATTTTGCATTTTTGTGTTTTTATTTTGACTAAAAATGTGAAATTGGTACGAGATAGCCGAGTAAGAAGTTTTCACTCCTGAGACGTATCTCAAACCATTTTTTGAAATAAGTTAATTTTTGTTTATTTCCTTTTAAATTATTTAATTTGTAATTTCTCCATAAAACTGACTAAAATTGATCTTCATTTGCTCAGTTGACAAGTATTATCAACATCAATAGAAACATACGGACATGAGCTAAAATTGAAAAGTTTGTAATATTCAGTGCTCTAGTTTAATTGGAGGAAGCATCTCAAAAAACAATAGAGTAAAAAAAAAAATCTGAGGTCCGAGTTATTAAGTCTGTAAGGGTGTTTTAACACCTAGTGCCCTAAAGCCAACTGGTTTGGGAGTCACTGGCCCAAAGCTAGCTACATGGATCAAAGATGCTGCAAAAATATATATATCTGAAGTCTTAGTAATTAAGTCTGTAGGGGTGTTTTAACACCTGGTGCCCTAAAGCCAACTGGTTTGGGAGCCACCGACCCAACACTCGCTACATAGACATAAGATATTATATATAAATAAAAAATAGAGAAAAATCAAAGAAAAAATCCGAAAAATTTATTCCATTGCTGCAAAAAGGTGTGAAATCTGATAGAACTTTAGGACAAAAATATTACTCTCTTATCAACTACACTTATGACTGTTGTGGGCAAAAATGAGTTGTTTAATATTATGTTGGCTGTGTATATGGAGAATGGTAAAAATAATCGGAGAATTTACTTATTCGATAATTTAAAAAGAAACAAAACAATTAGTAACTTGGAGTAGAAATTTCACCTGATTAGTTAATAACTTCTTTATTCTATTTTCTCTTGTCTTTTTGCTTTTGTGTGCATTAGTTTTACTTTTTTTTTACTTTTGTAAAATGTTTGTGGGTATCATTGCTGTAAACCCTCACGAGACTACAACTCGTCTACTAGGGACACCTAGGGGTTTAAAGGGTTGTTGCATACGCTAAATGCAACCGTGATCCCTACGAAAGTGGCTTAATTAATTTTATTTTTGTGTTATTTTATGTTTTGCTCGAGGACTAGCAAAATGTTAGGTTTGGGGGTGTGATGAGTAGTAAATCTATCACTATTTCCCACTCATTTAACCTAATATTTTGTATAGTTTCTTGAGTTTTGTAAATATTTTGATGTGTTTTGTGTTATTTTGTAGATAAATAAAGTTTCAGGACATTCTGGAGGTAATTTGGAGCAAAACAATGAAAATTGGCAAAAATGGCAATTCGATAATTTGGCCGCGTCACGCGCCAAGCCCTTCAGCGTCGCGACGCCTAAAGTGCGCCGGCCATGCTAACGTGCGCCGAGGGACACATGCCAGAATCTCAGAAATTGGTCTTGTTAACGTGCGCCGACATTGCTTACGTGCGCCGTGCCACGTGTCATCATCTCAGAAGATCTGCTAAAATGCACCGCTGCCACGTGTTGAAATCTCATTGGACCAAAGCAAGCGCGTGCCACGTGTCAATCTCTAATGGACCGAATATTGGACAAATCACATGTTGCCACATGTCAACCTCTCATTTGACCGATCCTAAGCGCGTGCCACGTGTCAACTTTTCATTGGACCGAAAGCTCAGTCAATCACCGTGTGCCACGTGTCGTCTTCTCATTCACCAACTTCACCGCGTGACACATGTCATCACCAGATTCTGCCGACAGAACCCGTGTGGACCAAAACCGCGTTCTGGCGTCGCGACGCCAAGACCCTACGCGTCGCGACTCCAGATGCCGAATCTGCCTATAAATTCAGCTCCTCTTCACTTCATTTGGTGTGCTTTCCTTGGGATTTTTTCCCTGATTTCATAGGAAGCATCTAGTTTTGTAATAATAAAATTATGTATTTTTATTTTTAGTTTTTATTACATCTTTTTATTTATGTACAATATGTTTTGTAGTTAAATTTCCGCTGGGGTAAAAGGTGAAACCTTTAATATAATATCTAGGTAAATCTCACTTAACTATAATTTATAAATTATAATTTAACATGATTAATTAATGTCAGACTTTATTACCGCCTATATGGTCGGTCTAAATATAATTATTTTACCGCCTATATGGCTGGTCTTTATGTGACCGATAATTACCGCCTATATGGCTGGTGTAATTGGACTAAATGGATTACCGCCTATATGGCTGGTTTTAAATGTTTAACATTATTAATTCCTGAGAAAGCAGAACAGAAAATAATTTATATTTTATAATAAGTGAGATTCCTAGATAAGAAATATTAAATGTGGATCCTCTAACCCCAGCATTTTATTTTATTCTAGGGAAGTGATGAAACACAATATCCACACTTAATAATTGATTTTCTTTTTATGGGTAATTCTTTAGATTGTTTATTGAGTCTTAAGCTTAATGCTTCTTGTTAACTGGCCATTAATAAGATTGATTTGGTAAACTTAAAATGAACTAGACATAGGGATTTTAAGTTTCAGCCTTAGATTCAATAGCCCATGATCTTCCTTGAGGATAGATAACCCTTTAATAGATTTGCTTACATGATAGACATATACCTGTCAGGCGAGGGTAGCCATAATTGGAATTTGGTCTTAATGAATCCAGGTAATTTGGTTGACATAGACATATGGTTCAATTGGGTTATACTGGGTATTTGCGTCTGACCATCGACAGAGGCTTTTGCATATTTTCGTGTTCCAGGTTAGTAATCTGATTTATTACACATAGATAAGAGAATCAATTCATTTTTATAATAATATTGTGTGGAGTCACGACCCTAGATCCTTGAATCTTTTCTTTTATTTTCCTTAGTATTTTCTTTTGAGTCTGTTTTTATTTTATTTTGCAAAACCACATTCAACCAACCAAAAGCAATCAATTCCCTTCTCCCTATAATTAGATACCTGTAAATAAATAATATCAATATTTAATAACAACAGTAGGAATTAAGTCCTCGTGGGATCGATATTTTTATACTACTTGAACGATACGTGCGCTTCGTTATACGTGTGTGTTTACGCCGGTCAAGTTTTTGGCTCCGTTGCCGGGGACTTATTTTTCTTGAGTTGTTAATTTTGAAGCTATCCAATTTACTTGTATCTAATTTTCTTTATTTTTATCTGTAATTTTTATTTCTTTCTTTTATTTCAGGTGGTTGAAAAAATGAAACACTATTGAGAGATTGAGAGATCACAAGCTTTACTAAAAGATACACCCCAAATCTGGGAGCAACAGTCCGGTTTTCTGAGGCCTGTTGTACAGCCTCAAACTATCACTGGATGTCAGAATCAAGCAATACTACATTTGCTCAACAGAACGCAATGGGGAGATGTGACATATGTAATGGTAACCACCCGAGAGATCATTGCGAGTACAACTACAATCCAGGGTGGCAGAGCTATCAAAATCCTTCAAGGTACGAAAAACCGTCATATTTTCCATCTCATCCACCATCTACCTTCGATCTTCATCAACAACCAGAACCATCAGAGGAAGATCAGATGGTTGACATGCTTAAAGATTGGTTCAAGAAACAAGATGAAAAGCTGGATACAATGCTTGAAACATGCCAAAATCAATTCGAAAGTATTCATAGACAATCAGCATCTATTCAGATGATGACAGATCAAATGAGACAATTCACAGAAATCCAGAACTACATACCTCAAGGACCAGTTTCAGATGACACTGATGAAGCCTTCGAGTACCAATCAGTTCACAATGACACTTCAACATAGGAGGAGGCTGAGCAGTATCAATAACCAGAGGTATCAGTTCAGGAGCCCGAACCAGCAAAGTCTCGATTTGATTTTTATTATTCTGACTCTGACGATGATGAAACTGAGCTGTTTGTACCAACTGCATCAACACTTGAGGATGGAATTCTGTATCCTTAAAATGAAGATCTTGGAGCATCCATTGCACAAATGTTTGAAGAAGATCTACCTGAGCCAATCATTTCACCCAGATCAGAGGATGAAGACCTAAAATCTGACATTTCTTTTCATCCTCAGGCAGATACTTATGGAGCATGCATTTCACAGATGACGGATGAAGAGTTGAACGAGGAAATTTTAAAATTCATCTGTGAAGAAAAGGTGGAGCAAAAAGCAGAGCAAATAGAGGAACAAATGACTAACCTTATTGAAGATCAAATGAATTCAAGCGAAACATCACTGTTTTGGGGAGTACAAATCAAAGATATCACCCAGAAGCTTGACATAATGGAACTTCCATTCCAAGTCAAGCACCATACGAGACCTCCTGATTTTTTTTTTTCAGGAACCACTGGAGCAACAAAGATCAAAAAGGTGGCACAAGCATTAAATGAGACAAAATTCTTTTTGCCACTTTACCGTTGGAAGAGACCCTTCAAAAACAACACTCACGGGATTGTCTTTAATCGGACATCCAAAACAATGCTGAAACCTCCTTGACATATGGATTTCAGTCACGTCTGGCTGAAGATGAAAAATTTAGCGCTAGCAGGGAGGCAACCCATGCAATTTGTTGTAATTTGTTTTCATATTTTGTGTGAACTTTTTAATTTTGTGTGTTAGTTTCGCAAGAAAAATAAAAACGGAATTTTTCAGGACAAAGCAAGCCAGTGCAAGCGGGATTTTCACAAAATAAAAATTTGACAAAATCATGAAGATATAAAGTCAATCCAGAAGAGACGGTCGAGTAAGGAGTCGGCTCTTGAGACGCGTCCCAGTGGATTTATTCGTCAAAAGATTTGGTTTTTCCAAAAAAAAAAAAAAATCTGCGTCGCGGCTCGAAAACCCTGCTCGTCACGACACCAGATCCTAAACACAGAACCCTAACCCTAAAATAACCGAGCGTCGTGACGCAAGAAGCAATTTGGCATCGCGACGCGAGTTCGGTAACAGGTCCAAATCCAGTAGCCACCACGCACAAATCTCACTTTCCTTCTTCAATATTTCGCCATTTTCTCTCAATTTTCCACTAAAATCCGACCATCCAATCACCAAATCATCAACCAAAGCCTTCTAAACTCATCAAATCTCACAAATAACCCACACAAACTCCCATCATATCTTTCGATCCAGGCACTGCCGAGCCTCCATCCCACGACCGAGACACCATAACCCATCACTGAAACACCTACTGCCGAAGCGCACCAGAAGCTGAGCCACCATTGCCGAAACCACTCACCGAGCCAAGAACAAGCCAAAACCGAGCCATCATCATCAACCATAACCACCAGCAATCACCACCCAAGCCGAAGCCGAGAGCCCTCGCCGAGTCACAGCCGAGATCCCTAATCGCCGATCCTTGTCGAGACTACCTGTGACCGAGCCTTGCTGATCCAGCCGCGCCACTACCAAGCCAACCACGATCTGCCATGAGCCACCCATCGCTGAGCCACAACCGAGCCCATCAAGAGACCAACATATAACCAAAAGCCGAGACCAGTGACCAAACACCCACCACCAAGATCTGACTATGAGCCGCAACAGCTAAGCCCAAAACCGAGGAAACAAAGGTCCAAATTTCTGAATTATTAACATTAAAATTTGAAGAAATTAATTTGGTAAGTTGTGTGGTATTGGGAGTGTTGGATTCGATTAATTGGACTTTGGAAGTGTTGAAATTGATTGAATTCGTAGATTTTAGGGGCGAAAGTTGTAGTGTGGTGATAGTTTTAGGGTGAATTTTGGGGAAATTTTGAGTTTTTAGAGGTGATTCTGTCAAAAATTTTACTAAAAAAATGGTCAAATAACGATAGTGGTAAGAATCGTAAATTGGACATAGATCTTAATCGGTTATTTTTCTTGTAAAATTTCAGCTAACCATGTATTATCTTCTAAACTCTTCTTCTACTGTTTAAGACATTGGGGACAATGTCTCATTTAGGTTTGGGGGAGAGAATTAGTTGATCAGTACCCTGTTTTTAGTTTGTGTGCTATTTTTATTTTTAGTCCAAAATTTTTCGAAAAATACAAAATTTTTTTTTTCAAAAATTACAAAAATATTTTGCATTTTTGTGTTTTTATTTTGACTAAAAATGTGAAATTGATACGAGATAGCTGAGTAAGAAGTTTTCACTCCTGAGACGTATCTCAAACCATTTTTTTGAAATAAGTTAATTTTTGTTTATTTCCTTTTAAATTATTTAATTTGTAATTTCTCCATAAAACTGACTAAAATTGATCTTCATTTGCTGAGTTGACAAGTATTATCAACATAAATAGAAACATACGGACATGAGCTAAAATTGAAAAGTTTGTAATATTCAGTGCTCTAGTTTAATTGGAGGAAGCATCTCAAAAAGCAATAGAGTAAAAAAAAAAATATGAGGTCCGAGTTATTAAGTCTGTAAGGGTGTTTTAACACCTAGTTCCCTAAAGCCAACTGGTTTGGGAGTTACTGGCCCAAAGCTCGCTACATGGATCAAAGATGCTGCAAAAATATATATATCTGAAGTCTTAGTAATTAAGTCTGTAGGGGTGTCTTAACACCTGGTGCCCTAAAGCCAACTGGTTTGGGAGCCACCGACCCAACACTCACTACATAGACAGAAGATATTATATATAAATAAAAAATAGAGAAAAATCAAAGAAAAAATCCGAAAAATTTATTCTATTGCTGCAAAAAGGTGTGAAATCTGATAGAACTTTAGGACAAAAACATTACTCTCTTATAAACTACACTTATGCCTGTTGTGGACAAAAATGAGTTGTTTAATATTATGTTGGCTGTGTATATGGAGAATGGTAAATATAATCGGAGAATTTACTTATTCGATAATTTAAAAAGAAAAAACAATTAGTAACTTGGAGTAGAAATTTCACCTGATTAGTTAATAACTTCTTTATTCTCTTTTATCTTGTCTTTTTGCTTTTGTGTGCATTAGTTTTACTTTCTTTTTACTTTTATAAAATGTTTGTGGGTATCATTGCTGTAAACCCTCACGAGACTACAACTCGTCCACTAGGGACACCTAGGGGTTTAAGGGCTTGTTGCATACGCTAAATGCAACCGTGATCCCTACGAAAGTGGCCTAGTTAATTTTATTTTTGTGTTATTTTATGTTTTGCTCGAGGACTAGCAAAATGTAAGGTTTGGGGGTGTCATGAGTGGTAAATCTATCACTATTTCCCACTCATTTAACCTAATATTTTGTATAGTTTCTTGAGTTTTGTGAATATTTTGATGTGTTTTGTGTTATTTTGTAGATAAATAAAGTTTCAGGACATTCTGGAGGTAATTTGGAGCAAAACAGTGAAAATTGGTAAAAAGGGCAATTCGATAATTTGGCCGCGTCGCGACGCCAAGCCCTTCAGCGTCGCGACGCCTAAAGTGCACCGGCCATGCTAACGTGCGCCGAGGGACACATGCCAGAATATGAGAAATTGAACTTGCTAACGTGCGCCGTGCCATGTGTCATCATCTCAGAAGATCTGCTAAAATGCACCGGCTGCCACGTGTTGAAATCTCATTGGACCAAAGCAAGCGCGTGCCACGTGTCAATCTCTCATTGGATAGAATATTGGACAAATCACATGTTGCCACGTGTCAACCTCTCATTTGACCGATCCTAAGCGTGTGCCACGTGTCAACTTTTCATTGGACCGAAAGATCAGCCAATCACCGTGTGCCACGTGTCGTCTTCTCATTCACCAACTTCAACGCGTGACACGTGTCATCACCATATTCTGCCGACAGAACACGCGTGGACCAAAACCAAGTTCTGGCGTCGCGACGCCAATACCCTACGCGTCGCGACGCCAGATGCCGAATCTGCCTATAAATTCAGCTCCTCTTCACTTCATTTGGTGTGCTTTTGTTGGGATTTTTTCCCTGATTTCATAGGAAGCATCTAGTTTTGTAATAATAAAATTATGTATTTTTATTTTTAGTTTTTATTACAGCTTTTTATTTATTTACTTTATGTTTTGTAGTTAAATTCCGCTGGGGTAAAAGGTGAAACCTTTAATATAATTATCTAGGTAAATCTCACTTAACTATAATTTATAAATTATAATTTAACCGGATAAATTAATTTCAGACTTTATTACCGCCTATATGGTCGGTCTAAATATAAATTACTTTACCGCCTATATGGCTGGTCTTTATGTGACAGATAATTACCGCCTATATGGCTGGTGTAATTGGACTAAATGGATTACCGCCTATATGGATGGTTTTAAATGTTTAACATTATTAATTCCTGAGAAAGCAGAACAGAACAGAAAATAATTTATACTTTATAATAAGTGAGATTCCTAAATAAGAAATATTAAATGTGGATCCTCTAACCCCATCATTTTATTTTATTCTAGGGAAGTGATGAAACACAATATCCACACTTAATAATTGATTTTCTTTTTATGGGTAATTCTTTAGATTGTTTATTGAGTCTTAAGCTTAATGCTTCTTGTTAACTGGCCATTAATAAGATTGATTTGGTAAACTTAAAATGAACTAGACATAGGGATTTTAAGTTTCAGCCTTAGATTCAATAGCCCATGATCTTCCTTGAGGATAGATAACCCTTTAATAGATTTCCTTACAGGATAGACATATACCTGTCGGGCGGGGGTAGCAATAATTGGAATTTGGTCTTAATGAATCCAGGTAATTTGGTTGCCATAGACATATGGTTCAATTGGGTTATACTGGGTATTTGCGTCTGACCATCGACATAGGCTTTTGCATATTTTAGTGTTCCAGGTTAGCAATCTGATTTATTACACATAGATAAGAGAATCAATTCATCTTTATAATAATATTGTAAACCACATTCAATATTTAGATACCTGTAAATAAATAATATCAATATTTAATAACAACATTAGGAATTAAGTCCTCGTGGGATCGATATTTTTATACTACTTGAACGATACGTGCGCTTGCGTTATACGTGTGTGTTTACGCCGGTCAACCATCAAGAATGCAATAGTAAGGATGTCCTGCTACTCTTTCTAAAATTTGGTCAAGAAATGATAAAGGAAAATTATCTTTTCTGGTGGCGCCATTTAGTTTTCTTTAATCAATGTATATACGCCAACTAGATGAGATTTGGGTTGGAATTGATTCCCCTTTATCATTCTTTACGACAGTTATTCCAGACTTTTTACGCATAACTTGTGTAGGATTTACCCACTTACTGTCGGAGATAGGGTAAATAATGCCTACATCAAGAAGTTTAAGGACTTCTGTTTTTACCAATTCTTTCATGTGAGGTTTTAATCTTCTTTGGGATTGATGATATGTCCTAACATTATCTTCTAAATATATTCCGTGTGTGATGATCAAAGGATTAATATTTTTTATGTCTTTTAAAGTCCATCCAATTGTCAGTTTATGTTCTCTCAACACATTTAAAAACTTATATTCTTGATTGCTTATAGGGGAATAAGAAATTACCACATGATAAATTTGTTCATCTCAAAGAAATGCATACTTCAATTCTTCTGGAAAAGTCTTTAATTTCAATTTTGGGTCATTCCTCATGTTTTTTCTTCCAGTGTTCATAGTTCCTCAAAATTTTATTTCTCTCCATCATCTTCCGATACCTATGTAGAATCAAGTAAAAAATCATTAGAAATGTCTGAATCTAATTGAGTACTTGATGCAAGAAAATTAGTTGTATAAATTTTCATTGGATCAGATAAACTCCCCTTAATATGTTCCTCTAAAATTGGTTCAATTAGTTCTATGCTCTCGTTTTTCATTATCCTCATCGTATGATTGTTTGTACATGTTAAAAACATTAAGCTTTAACGTCATATTGCCAAAGGATAAATTCATGATTCCATTCATGTAATTAATTAAAGCGTTAACTTTTGTTAAAAATGGACGACCAAATATTACAAGAATTGGCTTATAATTATCTGTTACAGATTGTGTTTCCAAGACAATAAAATCCACAAGATATATGAATTTATCAACTTGTAATAACACGTCTTCCACAATTCCTTTCGGTACCTTGGCTGATCTATTAGCAAGTAAAAGAGTAGTTGAGGTTGGTTTTAACTCGCCAATATTAAGTTGTTGGTAAATCAAAAATGGAAGTAAATTGACAACGGCTCTAAGATCAAGCAGAACATGTTCAATTTTTTGATTTCCAATATTACATCAAATAGTTAGACAACCAGGGTATTTGTATTTCAATGTTTTATTGGTTGAGAGAATGGAACTTACCTGTTCAGCTAGAAAAGTTTTATTTCTTACTTAAGAGAATGGAACTTACGTGTTCAGCTAGAAAAAATTTATTTCTTACTTAATGTTTTCTTTTAACGGTACACAAGTTTTTCATAAATTTGGCATAAAATCGTATCTGTTTGATGGCATCTAACAAAAGAATATTAACATTCACATGTTTGAATATTTCATATATCTCTAGGGAATAATTCAATTTCTTTGTTTTCATTTCTTAAGGAAATTGAGGTGCATGAGAAAAATTATTATCATCAGCGATAGGTAATGGTTCATCAACCACCTCTTTACCCTTTGAATCTGATTTATTTTCAACTTCACGAGGTTCAAGATTAGGTCTGTGGATGACCTTACCACTGCGAAGAGTAATAAAAGATTTGACTTGGTCTATGTGTTGACTACCATAACTACCCCAATGAGGGTTTTGATGACTCTTGGTGTTTGGCTGTGGTTGTGCATGAAACTTTCATTTCTCATTAATGGTCAATGCAGATGTGATTTTGGAGAAAGTATCTTTCAAATCAATCAATGTTTGCAAATTTTGGTTATTGATGGTTTCTTGTTTCTCAATGAATGCATGTAATGTATCTTCAAGGGTTTTCCTAGGTGGTGAGACATATGGTGCATAATTATGAGAATTTTGAAAAATCTGGTGTACCTGGGGAGGTTGTTGCGATGGTCATGCTTGGTTATCATTCCTCAAATTGAATTTTCAGAATTGTAGGTTTGAGAGTATGGGTTTGGATTTGGTCTTTTAAAGGTGGTTATGGAACTGACTTGGTCATCGAGGCATTCTTGAAGAGCTTGCAAGGTTGGGCAAACTTGTGTGACATGTTCATTTGAATTACAGATTTGACATGTGGCTTCTTGAATTGACTTGACATGATCACTCTTCCTCATTTGTAATGCCTCAATTTTTTTAGCTAGAGATGCATATTTAGCAGAAAGGTCATGGTCTTCCCTAAGGTTAAACAGACTTCTACCATATGACTAAGGTTTTACAGATGACTCATAAATGCCAACTGTTTCCCATTGTTGTGCATTCTCTGCTATGTATTCTAGGTAATCTAGTGCATCTTCAGGATGTTTGTGTTAGGGTTGGTGCTCGAAATGCCAATTCGGATCGTATTTATGTCCGATTCATGAATACGAGCAATATTTTTCTCCATAATATTACTTATTTATGGTTGCACCTCTTGTCTTTTATTATATATTATTGATCTAATTCATTAGATTGAAACTAAATCATGTTTAGTGATATTATGCCTTGTAATTAACATCCTGTATATGTCACTACTAGAAATATATTATCAAATTAAGTTCCTGGTCAAGATTTACTGACACGGTTTGGTTAGTAAATTCCGCTGAGACCAGTATATGTCATATATCGGACTTGGTCCGATGGTTGATCCCAATGAACCATGAGTCTCGGGAGACTCGTATAGACATGTAGGTGTTTATTTGATAAACACTGAATGACTCACAGAAGATTACCTAATAGATGGTACACCAACGTCAATAGGAATCTTCTCGTTTTGAGTAGCATAGCGATTTTTTGACTTGAGATACCACTTTGGATAAATGAATTATCCTCCACACTTAGATGACAGTCACGTCACCGATCTATTTAGATCAGACCTCCGTCTGTTCGTTGGGTGTGGACTCATGCTCATGATATCCTGTGTGTATCAAGATATGATCCGTCAGTTATGTGTAAAGGGCATATGTATTCATTATATGATTAGCAATCTGTTAAATCCATGGCCGTGGTATACTTCGAAAGTAAACTCCGAGTTTTATTTTGAAGATTGCTAATAGATACATCGACAAGATTATACCTATAAAGATTTGACGTTTATATCTATAACTCTGGATTAATCAGGATATCTGTGACAGATGGATTATACGTATGCAATGACCTCGACCTGTATGATTAAGCGAGTTTATCCGTGGTCGTGATAATTTACGGGTGGGTGAATTATGGACACGAAATTAGATTTCGTGACGGATATTCCTGAATCTAGAGAGTCTCACTAATGAAATATACTCGTAGAGCATTGAGGCAACGTTTATGAATAATGGAGATTATTTATAATCCGTTTAACCATTAAACGAAAAATACATGCAAATCGGCCTAATGATCATTTCCTAATTAATGTGTATTTGTATTTAATATTTGATATTATTAAATACACATTAATTAATTGTCAAATTATGATATTTGACATATATCATTAATATATGTATTTGAGATATTTAATGTAAATATAATACATATATTTAAGATATTTGTATTTAATTATTTAATTATTTAAATATTAAATGATTAAAGTAATTATTTTATAAATATTTTTTTACATGATTAAGGTTAGGAAATGGAATGTTTTGGTTGGATACACTTGTTGATTTACTTTTTGGTAATAGTTACTAAATGGAACAAGTAACTTGTAAATGAAATTCAAATGAAATTTTAAAAAAAATTGTTTTATTTTTCCTTTGCTATTTTTGGTAATTTGAAGGAAAATATAAAAAAAAAAAAAATTTGCTTCCATTTATTTTACACAATACAAGTTACCAAATATTTACCAAGCAAAGTTTGAGAGAAAGTTGAACAACAAAAGGGAAACGTTTTGGAAAATTTTGATTTTGTAAGTATTTTCTTATTTTCTTCAACTTGAAAATTATTTCCATGTTTCTAAGCTTCAATATGTGTTACTTAGAATTTTCTCTAATCTTTACTTATGTAAATTAATTGATTGGAAACTTGTTGGATTGATGTTGCATGTGTGTATGATCTAAGTATGCTTATAAATGGTTATTAAGCATGCTTTTGATTAATTAGAAATCATGTTGTCATTATAAAGTTGTTAGGCCACTCATTGATGACCTAAAATTATTCTTGAGTTGTTTCAAAGTGGTGAGACTTGTTTGGTGTTGTAAAGAATTGATTAAAGTGTTGAATTTATTCAATTTAGTGTCAATTGATCAATTGGAGTAATTTGAGAAATTATGGTTCTTAAACTATTCCAATTTTGGGGACTTTCATATATGTGATATATTATGGTGTGTATATGATGCATATTAAATTTGGGATTGATTGGATTTGATCTTGACAGATTTTGAATAAGATTGGACTAAATTGCAAAAATTGGAAACCTTTAGGGCTTCTCGGCAATTTTATCTTTTAGTGGGGATTTTGTTGCGATTTGTATGTTGATGTGTTAGACATATTGAAAATCATTTTAGAACTGATTTGGAATCATCCAAAATTATATTTGACAATTTAAGGACTAAAATAAACAAAATGTAAAGTTTAGGGGTCAAACGGTAATTTTCAAGAAATATAATTTCTTGGGAAAATTTTCAGTTTTTAAGTATTGAGTAATTAAAATAAATAATTTTATTTTAATTGCCCAAGAAAAATAATTACCGGAAATTGTTTCGGAGTGAAATTACGCGAAAACGGTGAAAAATAGCGTTACCGGGTAACGGCTGCCCAAACAGTGAACTGGTCACTGTTCGGGTAGTCCACGAACTTTCCAAATATTTTTGGGGCTGACTTGGGCAGTCTCCATGTGCATTGGTCGGTCAGTTCGGTCAGAAACGCGTTTTATGCTATTTTGCCGAAAAATATTTTCGTAAAAGTTTCGCGGAGTTACTATATTATTTATGTTGTTATATGATATCGAATAAATAAGTTTAGGTGAAATATGAATGAATTATTAATATTAGATATTGAATAATTTATTCGTAAGTTTAAAAAATTTTAAACTACGATTTCGCCCGAACCGCGCTTTTTCCGCTGCGCCGCCCTGATAAAACCCCAACAAAATGGTATCAGAGCGAGTCTGATTCTGTACCTATAATATGATTAGCCCTTTAAATTTGATATTTAATCTAATCTTTACTTTTTACATACATGTATTTATTTAATTTGATTAAATAAAGTGAATTACATCTTTTAGGAAAATCCCCGTTAAATAAGGTTTTATAAAGTGACTAGTATTATGAATACTTGTTTCTTCATCCGCCTTGTCATTACGGATGTAAATGTTTTCATGATGCTATGACTGTAACGTGCCAAAGCTGTGAAGTTATGGTTGAAGGTAGGTCATTTGTGCCGGTAGAACTTATATGATAAGAGACAAATTCAAGTGAAAGTGGAAATCCTGAACGTGCCAAATGTGTCAAGACTACATCGATAGCTTGAGTTTATCATTGACAAGTGAAGCCTTGATACGCCTCATGTGAATGTGCCAAAGCTGTCACAACGAGAAACAGTTAGGACAAAATCAGGAATCACAGCGAGTGTGATTGACAATGAGTTGTCTACCCGTGACTATACGTAGGCGAGAACGTGCCAAAGCTGTGAGTCGAAGTATATTTATAGGGTCCACTTCCCATTATGGAATTCGATTTAATTATTGAATTCTCATTTTTCGTTGGGGATTACGGTATTACGTAAAGTAGTGGGAGGCACTGCTAGGTTAAAAATCCATAACTAATGCAGTGTGTAATATTATGAAAATTATCGCTTATGTATTTTCCTTATTCTAATTTTTAGATAAAATTAAACTTTTATTCACTGAATGCATATTTTATATATGTTTTCTGACTTCAATTATGATTGCAAAATTCTAGAATAGGTTCTAAATTAGAATAGACTATGATATTATCATTCTAGACATAATAGTTTCTTATGCAGTAAAGATTGACATGAATCGGTTCATGTCTCGAGATTCTTCATTGGCATTAAGAAAACCCCATTAGGTATTTGTTTATCTGATAATGACGTTACTTGGCTTTAGTGACATTCAGAGGTCACGTGTCAGACACTATTTGGTTTTCAATTATTTGCAAATTTTGTAAATAGTTGAAGGTAAATAATAAAGCTAAAGAAATAAAATGCGTATAGTTGTGTATAGAAAATATCGATTTTCACAATACGACAACTATAGATATTTGATATCAGATCCCCCGTCTAGTTATTTAAAATATTATTGAATGATTATTTTGATATTTGATATCAGAACTTGCGACTATTGAATAGTTACTTGTTCTCTGTAAACAGTTGTTACATATTTTAAAACGACTAGTAGTGTCATTAATGACTAGAGAAACATTAAGAAAAATATTCGGTTAAGTAAATAACTTAGAATATTATTTTATGAGATTTTATCACTTAAGCATTATATGTTTATTCCATATGGTAAAGGATGGTTTGATACGAGATCACACCACATATCCTTATCCATTTAATGAATATTGTATTCGGGAAGGTGATTAAATTTCATTTAACCAATGACTGTCATTGGACCGGAAAAATTATTAAACTGATACATTGGATGTATGCACTTTAATGAATTGTAAATTGCTTAAGGTAGTTTTATTTACTTCGTAACTTAGTCAATGAATTATCGTGACTTAGTTACGTGTTTATGATGAAACGCGGATAGAATATTTTGACTGGTTCAAAGATATTCGATCTGAAGTTTTGAAAATTGTATCTTTAAAATTCATCATGAGTCTTTGAATTGTTCAAAGACGTTTGATATGATCAAACATATGAATTTATGGCAATTAGTTCTAAGGTTATTGATTGAATATGATTCTTACTCAATATTATTCTTCCACGATTCCATATTGATGGAATTGGTAAGTGGGAATAATTGAATCTTATATATGATTTGATTCGTTTGATATTGAGTGTTGCCAAATTAGTTTCAATACTCTTGGGGATATGCTCCAAAAACACTTATTCATCCATTTAATTAAAGTTTCATTAGTTTCTACAGTTACTTATATGATATGTACAAGTAGAAAATTCGAATCTTGAAATGTTTAAGATTTGAATCTTTCTTTTGTATAATGGTTATATAATCGAAGGTACTTGCGCCTCAGAGGTACAAGTAAAAGTTTATCATTTATTATATTTAATTGAATATTATATTCTATTTGATAGAATATCTTTTCTACGACCCCGAATAATAAAATTATTTTATTACTTGGAGTGTAACATCAGATGTTGACCATTGTAGAAAAGACTTGAGTTATTGAAGTCAAATGTGACAGTGATAAACTATAAATGAAACTACATAATTAATAAGATGAATATACCCTTTAATTACTTCCATATAAGTGCAATAGGATGTCAGAATCATTTGCAAAGTATTTGATGCTTAATGATTCTGTTGTTTTCTTATCGAAGAAAGTTATCATGCTTAATGATTCTGTTGTTTTCTTATCGAAGAAAGTTATCCTATAACTTATAGTGGGAACTATATTTGATATCGATTCCAGAAATTAACATTAAACTATAGATCTAAGATTGTTCATAGCTTACTACGATCAAGTTTGGAACTTAATTGAGCTTTCATTATGAATCGTTCATAAAATGTGCAAATGGTTTACGCAGCAAAAACAAACTGAGCTTATTAAAGGTTTGACCTTTATAATATGATAGTGAAAAAATTTATACTCAGGTATTTATTGTAGATTCTGAGGAGACTTGTCTCTAGTCGCACTGATTGAACAATTTAAGATTTGTTGGTTAATGTTGATATTAAATTATGTATTTTAGCCAAAGAATACAAAATGTCGTTTGTGAATGACTTCTTCGGATAAGAGACCAGTCGTGATTTCTTTGATTGAATAGTACATTCTGGAATGGCCCTAGAGTTTGTGTTCTGCTGAGATTGCAATTTGGTATACTAGCTTATAGAGCCTATTATAGACTCGAGTGAGCATTTTGGAAATCTGTGTTCTCTAATTTTGATATCAGTCAGATTGTCTGATTTTATCAAAGTATAGAGAATACATGTGTGATAGAAAGGTTAATGGGAGCGTACAAATTTCTTTCTAGTGTTTTACCCCATAATGACATTATCATTATTAAGGTAATAATGAGATGTTTAATGAGGTAAGGTTTACCTAAGTCTTATTTTCTCGGTGAAAGCAGTTGAAGTGGTCTCTATTATATTCGATATAAGGTTTTATATATGATATAAAACTAAGAGACTTGAGAGATGCTCCCATTAGTCGTACAATAGATATGATCTAATAAATGACACAGTGAGACTATCTGTGTGACAGTTAGTGTGTCTATAATATATAATATTCATCTTTCGTAAATGATGATTCATTTATTGAAAGAGAAATTGATTAGAATGTCTAGTCAATATTATGCATCATAGGATGATGGCATAATGAATACTATATTAAGTGCGATTAGAGATATCAATTTAATCGTAATTGTTACGAGTTATTTTGATACCCTCTAGACCATAAGATGTGTCATGAAACATGTATTTTATTATCTTTGAGATATTAAGAATGAGTTTTTAATTAATGGAGAATAAAGTTTGCACCATTAGGGTCAGATTAGTTTTGAGTCTAATTATGACGTTAGACAGTTTACGTCATAAAGAGTCAGAAAAGATACAGTGAGAGTGTCAAGAATGATTCTACTGTGAGAGTGGAATTACTTACAACTTACGAAGTATTGACTTATGAAGTTGTATAATGACCTTGTAGATTAGAAGTTTGATATTATTGTTGTGTTTGCGGTTGTCTGCATAGTATTTTGGATTTGATCCGTAAATATTTAGACAACTTAGTAGTTGAAGCACAATGTTGATGTGGCATCTGATTCATATTAATGTAGAACTTAATTTCTACAAAATATGAATGATGCTGGCTAAAGGAAAAAATTGGGTTTATTTGACAAACTCAATATGTTATAGTGGGCTTACTCGTTGTTGCCTACCTCTTGAGCGCTAAGTGAGTTTTTGAGAGCCATGCTTATGTGATACACATTAAGATATGTATATGATACCATGGATTGACACTAGAGCAAGTGGGAGAAATTGTTAGGGTTGGTGCTCGGAATGCCAATTCGAATCGTATTTATGTCTGATTCATGAATACGAGCAATACCTTTTCCCATAATATTACTTATTTATGGTTGCACCTCTTGTCTTTTATTATATATTATTGATCTAATTCATTAGATTGAAACTAAATCATGTTTAGTGATATATATATATATATATTATACAAAGACTCGATAATATTTAATGTAGTGCGCAATTACAATGTAGCTTGTAATTAACATTGGGAAGTGTCACTACTAGAAATATATTATCAAATTAAGTTCCTGGTCAAGATTTACTGACATGGGTCGGTTAGTAAAATCTGTTGATACCAGTACATGTCGTATATCAGACTTGGTCTGATGGTTGATCCCAATGAACCATGAGTCTCAGGAGACTCGTATAGACATGTAGGTGTTTATTTGATAAACACCGAATGACTCACCGAAGATTATCTAATATATGGTACACCAACGTCAATAGGAATCTTCTCGGGTTGAGTAGCATAGTGATTCTTTGACTTGAGATATCACTGTGGATATATGAGTTATCCTCCACACTTAGATGGTAGTCACGTCACCGATCTATTTAGATCAAACCTCCGCCTGTTCATTGGGTGTGGACTCATGCTCATGATATCCTGTGTGTATCAAGATAGGATCCGTCAGTCCTGTGTACAGGGCATATGTATTCATTATATGATTAGCAATCTGTTAAATCCATGGTCGTAGTATACTTCAGAAGTATGTTCCGAGTGTTATTTAGAAGATTGCTAATAGATACGTCGACATAATATCTATATCTCTGGAATAATCATGATACCTATGATGGATGGATTATACGTATGCAATGACCTCGACCTGTATGATTCAGCGAGTTTATCCATGGTCGTCATAATTTACGGGTGGGTGAATTATGGACTCGAAATTGGATTTTGTGACGGATACGCCTGAATCTAGAGAGTCTCACTAATGAAATATACTCGTAGAGCACTGGGGAAACTTTTATGAATAATGGAGATTATTTATAATTCGTTTAACCGTTAAACGAAAAATACATGCAAAGGGACCTAATGGTCATTTCCTAATTAATGTGTATTTGTATTTAATATTTGATATTATTAAATACACATTAATTAATTGTCAAATTATGATATTTGACATATATCATTAATATATGTATTTGAGATATTTAATGTAAATATAATACATATATTTAAGATATTTGTATTTAATTATTTAATTATTTAAATGTTAAATGATTAAAGTAATTGTTTTATAAATATCTTTTTACTTGATTAAGGTTAGGAAATGGCATGTTTTGGTGGGATACACTTGTTGATTTACTTTTTGGTAATAGTTACTAAATGGAACAAGTAACTTGTAAATGAAATTCAAATGAAATTAAAAAAAAATTGTTTTATTTTTCCTTTGCTATTTTCGGCAATTTGAAGCAAAATATATAAAAAAAAAAATTGTTTCATTTTATTTTACACAATACAAGTTACCAAATATTTAATATGTAATGTTTGAGAGAAAGTTGAAGAACAAAAGGGAAAAGCTTTGGAAAAATTTGATTCTGTAAGTATTTTCTTATTTTCTTCAACTTGAAAATTGTTTCCATATTTCTAAGCTTCAATATGTGTTGCTTAGAATTTTCTCTACTCTTTACTTATGTAAATTAATTGATTGGAAACTTGTTGGATTGATGTTTCATGTGTGTATGAACTAAGTATGCTTATAAATGGTTATTAAGCATTCTTTTGATTAATTAGTAATCGTGTTTCCATTCTAAAGTTGTTAGGCCACTCATTGATGACCTACAATTATTCTTGAGTTGTTTCAAAGTGGTGAGACTTTTTTGGTGTTGTAAAGAATTGATTAAAGTGTTGAATTTATTTAATTTAGTATAAATTGATCAATTAGAGTAATTTGAGAAATTAGGGTTCTTAACCTATTCCATTTTTGGGGCTTTTCATATATGTGATATATTATGGTGTGTGTATGATGCATATTAAATTTGGGATTGATTGGATTTGATCTTGACTTATTTTGAACATGATTGGACTAAATTGTAAAAATTGGAAACCTTTGGGGCTTCTCGGTAATTTTGTCTTTTAGTGGTAATTTTGTTGCAATTTGTATTTTGATGTGTTGGACATGTTGAAAATCATTTTAGAACTGATTTGGAATCATCCCAAATTATATTTGACAATTTGAGGACTAAAAAATTTTAGTTTTTAAGTATTGAGTAATTAAAATAAATAGGTTTATTTTAATTGCCCAAGAAAAATAATTATCGAAAATTATTTCGGAGTGAAATTACGCGAAAACGATGGAAAATGGCGTTACCGGGTAACGGCTACCGAAACAGTGAACTAGTCACTGGTCGGTTAGGTCGGAAACGCGTTTTATGCTATTTTAAGGAAAAATATTTTCGTAAAAGTTTCACTGAGTTACTATATTATTTGTGTTGTTATATGATATCGAATAAATACGTTTAGGTGAAATATGAATGAATTATTAATATTGGATATTGAATAATTTATTCGTAAGTTTAAAAAATTTTAAACTATGATTTCGCGCGAACTGCGCTTCTTCCGTTGTGCCGCCCTGATAAAACCCCAACAGTTTATCCCTAAACTCACCATAACACCATTTCCACTACTTGTCTACCTTATGGTGTTAAACCCTCATAGAAGTAGGAAACCAGCCTCCATGTTTCAAACCCGTGATGTGGACAAACATTCAACATCTCTTTAAATCTCTCCCAATATTGATAAAGTATTTCCCTAAACTATTGTGTGAAAGTTATGATTCTCATATTAAAGGAGTTTGTCCTGTGAGGGGGAAGGAATCTTTTTAGAAATTACTCTTGCAAATGATCTCATGTTCTGATGGATCCTGACTTAAGGTTATGCAGCCAAATTTTAGCTTTAACATTTAAAAAAAAGGGAAAAATCTTGAGTCGAATTATATTCATGTTGTAATTTTGATCTGTGCAAGTATTATATACCTCTTCAAATTTCTTTAAGTGCTGATAAGGAATTTCTTATTCTAGACTGTGGAATGTGGATAAAAATTAGATGACACCTGGTTTAAAATTGAAACGTGACGTATCTGGGATGGAAAGCAATGCAAGATGGTGATCTTGTCCTAGTGGGATTCATGAATTCTCTAAGTGTCCTAGGATAATTAAGATCGCCATGTTGAGACTCAGGTTCTACCTGATCAACTGGATTTTCATCTCTGCCATGTGGGTTTTCATGTCGATTCTCACCCATTTTAACTGACGGTGAAGGTGATGAAGACTCTCTATTTAATCTACCACTAAATGATCGAGACCAATGTCTCATGCAACCTAAATGCAGACTATATGCTAAAATTTAAATATGCAAATGCAATATTTATAAAAAGAAGAAATAAAATAAAGAAGTGAAAAAGAAAAAAAGAAGTTAAAATAAATGACAAAAGACAAAAAATACAAATATAGTGATTAAAAAAATGAGATAAAGAAAAAAAAATACAAGGATATTAAATTATCATTCGATCTACTAAATTATATTCCCCGGCGACGGCACCAAAGACTTGACACACTCACAAAGTGGTTCGTTACTCCCAAATATAAGAGTGTCGAAGTAATAAAATAATCAGGTAAGTCCGAGGTCAATCCACATGGAATAGATTTAGTAAAATAAAATAACAATTCGAGTAAAA
>SKCR01031989.1:0-140204 GCA_019454045.1 Zanthoxylum bungeanum
AGTCATATATTGAACTTTTATGGAAATGGTTTAAACCCAATTGGATCCAACCCAATGTCCAAAACCAAACTTGGCCCAACCAAGCCCATTAATCCAAATATAACCAAATTAGCCCAATTGGTATTTTAGGGACTAATTTACATTAATACATCACATTAATCCAATTTAAGTGTAATTAACACAACTAATTATTAATCTAACATTTCCAAAATTTAATTAATCTAATTAATCATGCTTATCATTCCAATTCATGTCCAACATAAATTGAAGCAAAATCAAGTCTCCAACAACTTCGCATCTCACGACAATAGCAAGAAATTAACATCCTATTTGATTTCAATCAATCCAATAAATCAACATTCAACATTTATTTCATGCCATTAACACATCCAAGTGTCTAATTTCAAAAAATCACCATGAGCTTAATCTAGGGTAGTTTCGGCCAACATAAGGATTTTAAGGAAATTTGATCTAATCAATTTTTTCACAATCCAATGATGCACACTCTAAGTTATCATCATCTAACATCAACCAAACACTCAATTTTGAATTTTCATGCTCCAAGCAAAAATACCCAAATAAAGTTTATAAACCCTAGAATTCAAAATCACATTTAGAAGGCTCTAGATACCATTGACAGTCTCTAAGACATGCTTCCAAGATCCTAAACATGATTTCAAGTGTGAAATAATCAAGTAAAGTTGCGGAAATACTTACATGAATTTATGGAGAAATTTCAAAAATTCCTTTCTTTGGATGAAGCTCCAAGCCTTTTGTATGTTGTTTGGCGCCATTGGGTGAGTTTCCCTATCACCTCAAATGACTCTCCAAGTGCTAGCTTTGAAGAAATTTTTAAGCAAAGAGAGGAGGATCGGTGTTTGTTTGTTTCAATTTTTTCAAAAATTGCTTGTTGATTGTGTTAAGGATGCATTAAATTAGCCAACTACTTCCATCAAAAAATGACAAGTGATGTAAGTCAAGTGGTCCCACCACTTTTTAATCAAAATTTCAGTTCGCTTCTCCAACACAAAACTAAACTTGGGCCCAGGTTTGTTTAATTCCGATTAAACGAATTTGTCGTCGCGACATAATTAAATCCAATTTAATTAAATAATTATGCCTAGCAAAATTATTACGATAGTCGCTTACGAATTAATTCCAAATTAATTCGTTCGGCCGAATTAAAATAAATCTAATTTTAATTTCGTATTGAAATCCGATTTCAATTAATATATCCGATATATTATTTTAGCCCCAAATAAATAAATTAAATAGAAAAATCCAATTTAACTATTAAATTTATTTTATCGATTAATTCAAAATTAATCTCGTTCTCTATTCTATACGAATTTAATCCCAGATTAATTCTTGCCGCAATTAATCCCAGATTAATTTTCTCTCTCATAATTAATCCCAGATTATTCTATATGAGTCAATGTCATTGGTGAATATTTGGGAACGACCCAAGAGATTCCTGGATATATTGGTAGTAAATACGGTTGTCGGACTATCCGACACGTGCGTACCGACCCGTACCACGTTCTCAACCGATTTACAAGACATGGTTGGCTTCTAGCAAGAACCGTGCCTACCCAATTCTCCAGAAATATTCACCGAGGAATATAATATGTATCAGGTATAGTAATACTATGTAATGCGTAATACGATCCGTGTATCAGATGTCACATACTAGGCCTAGGGCTGGCTCTGTGTCTGCCCCGTACGAAACATATATCGGATCCCGAGTAACTAGTCTCTGTAATAAAAAATTCATGATCTGGTCATACTTTCCTGATAGCTGCAAGCTTTAAGAGTACTAGTTCCATATCTTGTGTGACCATCATCTCCATATGACTGAAGTGATACTCCCATCTTGACATCATATCCAATACACTACGATTCTCAATAAACCGAATACAAGCATACACAGAATCTGTTAAAGCTCTAAACGACCAAACCAAAGTAAACTGATTGTCGCAAGTAATAGCGACGTAAGTCTCAGGTTAAAGATCACATACACCTACCATGATTCCCCATGTGTTATTTAATTTGATATACTTGGTTGATTGATTTTAATGTTTTATTTAATTTGATATATGATTTAATTAATATTTTATTTAATTCCCCATGTGTTAAATATGTGTTTTATTAATTGGGATTTGTTTTATGGGCTTTGTTGGGCTAATTGGGCTTGGGCGTGAGGCTAGCAGCAAAACCAGAAATACCGACGCCGTTCGAACGCTGATTTGAACGCTACATGAACGCCCGAAATCGTTTGAACGTGGCCACGAACGCAGCACGAACGAAGACAGTGAACTTACGAAATGAATCTGATGACATACTTATTCTGAATTTCCCCTTCCGACGTCTGTTTCCCGTGACTTCTGTGACTTAAAAGGTAGTGCCTCCAAATGAACTCATCATATGGACTTATATCTAAAAATGCAGTGTCTACAATGGGGCAGACACAATTCCAGCCCCAGGCCTAGCACGTGACATCTGATACTAGATCGAAATACGCAATACTACGTATACTACGCCTGATATAGATCGTTTATTATTCCTGTAAGCATGTTTCTGGAGAATTGGGTAGGCATGGCGCTTTGCTAGAAGCCAACCTTGTCTTGTAAATCGGTACAAACGTAGTACTAGGTACTTACGTGTTCAGATAGTCCGACGACCGAATTTACTGCCAACATATCTGGGGATCTCATGGGTCGCTTCCCCCGAAGATTCACCGATGACGTATGACTCGCACTTTATTAATCTGGGATTAATTAAATGAAGAGAAAATTAATCTGGGATTAATTACGGAGATATTTTATCTGGGATAAAATATCATTAAAAGAGAGAGAACATTAATGTGGAATTAATCGATAAAATAATATATTTGATATATTATATGAAATTATATTTCAACGCGGAATTAAAATTAGATTTTAATTCGGGCGAACGAGTTAATTTAGAATTAATTCGTTAGCGACGTGAATAGTGATTTCGCTAGGCATAATCAATTAATTGCGTCGCAACGGAAAAATTTGTTAATTTGGAATTAGCGAACCCGAGTCCGGGAGTGTTTGCGAGCTCATTCGCATTTCGAATTCGAGTGCGGCACGTAAGTCACATCAAGCGTCAAATCATTAGTCAAATCAAGCGTCAAATCACATGTCACTTTGAGTGATGTGACAATTTGATTTATTGATTGATTGATGGAAGTGGTTGGCAAAGCTTTAATGCCATTTGACTTTTTGGAAAAAGAAAATGGTAAATGAGTTTAGAAATTAAAAAAAGTGTATTAGATACACAATTCTTTCACCAACCAAAATACTCTCTCTCACTTCTTCTTCTCTCCCAATTCACGCCCAAAGTGGGCTTTTCTTCTCTGTTTTTCTGGGTAAAAACCGTGAGCAAGGAAGAAGCAATGTGATGAATTTTTATGGAAAAAATCAGAGTGCTAGCACACTTTTGAGTCTTGCGAATGTGATAGGGAAACCAACCCGTGAGCATGGAATCACATCACGAACTTGGAGCTTGGAGGTTGATCCATGGTCGAAAATGAAGGACTTAAAAATTGCCACTGCCGAGCTTCAAGAAGGGTAGAAATGGATTTTTGTTCTTCACAACCGCATCGCCTCAACCGATCATTGTGAGTATTCCGCACTCCTTGATGTATTCGCATATTGTTTCTATGCTTGATTCGATCCTCGCGACCGTAGAAAATCCAACAGTATGGAGTCCAACAATGCAAGTCAGAAAGAGTGAGAGTCGAGTAGAGTCAAGTAAAAGTTATGTATTAGTCTTTGATTTTGAGATAGACATTGTAAGAGTGTGTTATTAAGTTTTCAGTTACAGATGTTGAGATTGTATGATAAGTTTTTTAGCTTGGGCTACAGTCCCACACATAAGATATATAATTAGAGAAAATAGTATTAGTAACTATTTATGGTTAGACAGTCAGAGGCTCTTGGAATAATACGGCCTATTCCCTGCCGGTAGCATCTCTCGGATTGGGGATGTTACAAAGATGGTATCAGAGCATGGCTATGGAGTCAGTGACTGCAGTGGGC
The DNA here is from genome assembly GCA_019454045.1 of Zanthoxylum bungeanum. NCBI lineage: Eukaryota > Viridiplantae > Streptophyta > Magnoliopsida > Sapindales > Rutaceae > Zanthoxylum > Zanthoxylum bungeanum. The sequence continues at coordinate 4,068 of SKCR01031989.1, forward strand.
AGAGTGTTAGGGTCTGGTATACGCGGTATGTCCGAGATACTCGTATGCGAGGCACTACCTATCCAGTATCTGATTCTAGAGTACGTCCTCAAGTTCCACAGACAGGTTAGTAAGCTTTCCTAGATCATTCAAATAGTATTTTCTTACGAGAACAATTATACTCTAGATCCAAGTTAGAATCTTCTTGAAGTTATTCGGCCTATTACTAGAAGTACAAATGATGCTATGAATTCAGATAGTAAAATATAAGAAAAGTTACCAAAATGAGTGGGAAAGGAAAGCTAGAAAGAAAGTAAGGGAAGAAATAAAGATGCTTAAGCAATCAGAGTAAGAAGAATAGAGATACAAAATCAGATCGTAAATAAGTACCGGAACCTATAGTAGTAAAGAGATTAGAAAGAGCCCGAGCAGTATTAAAGTACCTAGTAGACGTAAGATTCATTCCCTCCTCGAAAATTTCTTTCAAATAGATTTAAGAGCCTCAAGTACCTTATATAGATAGAAAGATAAAGGAGCAAGAGATCGAGAGTAGTATAGAGAGTTCCCACAGATGAGAGATGCTAAAGGACTAGAAAACTCCAGATCCCCAAACCCATACCCAGCCTACAAGCAGGCAAATAAATGTCATAAATAGAAAATGATTAGTTTTCTTATCCCAAGAAATCTGATGGAGACAAGACCTTAAGCTATCTAGTTTTCAACCGCTTGGTCATACCAGTTAAGGAAACCGTCCTGACAGAGTCTACCTCATACCTACCTTACATGAGAAACAGACCCTACCAGGACATAAAGTTTCAGAACAATGATATCAAAACCTATCGATACTTAAAGAGAAGAATCGATGAGACACAAAGTAGTTTCTACTCGGACAGGTATAGCGACCGTAAGAAGCCCGACGAGAGTTCATCTTCAGAAACAGAAAACCTTGTAAGGTAGATCACATAGAAGAGGAGGAAGAAATTTTTGAGGATGTAAAGAAGAAAACCCAGTATAACCCTTGGATCAAGGCAAGTCAGCACGAGGCTTGCAAGAGTCCACAGAATAGATCAAACATAATAGGTCCTATAGATTGGCTTAAGGCCAGTAGAAAGCTTTGGAAGTATAAAAGGATAGACTCATGAGGTTGGAGATAATTAGGAATGACAAGAGTACCAGTATGGACAGTAGAACAGAGTGTCATAGTTGTGATTTATAGTAAGAGCAGAGAGCATAAATTTAGGAAATAGTTAGAAAAACCAACCACCATTAGCCTTAGTAGCATGGCGTAAAGTAAAGAAATATGATATGAAAACAGTAAGCAGGAAAAAGGAAGTGATAAGATAATTCATCATGTATAGTAACATAGGTAATATAGATTGGAGGTAGCAATGTAAGTGAAGACCTCAGAATGAGTAATAAGAGTAAGGAACCCTAAGGCATGGATGAGTTAATTCAGTTCCCAGCAGCATGAATAGAATTTTTCCTTTCCATAGTCCCCAACTATGGTAAGTAATTAGACACTTAACCAGACATTTGAGCATGTAACCGTTCCCAACTTAGAACTCATTAAGAGGAAGAACAAGTAAGGAAGAGTACTTGACAAAATAGATGAATTATGAGGTGCCTAGATAGTTGAATCAATAAGTGCAACAAAACTTAGATGAAAATCACGAGATAGCAAAATTCTACATATGACGAAAAAGTTTAAAGTCACAGTAAGCCAAGCCAAACCTAGAAGTCGACTTAGAATCCCTTAGGGGGTGGTAAAGGCTCAAAGGAGTAAAGGAATTAGAGAGAGCGACTCTCAAAAGTAAAGTATAACTAATAAGAGTCTCATTATATTAAGAAAGAAGAACCAGATGAGAATAGCACCCGAACCAAGAAACTTAGTAGAGACGTCTTAAGCAATCAAAGTTGATGGAGCTTCCAGGGAAATAAGGATCTAAGGAGTTCAAGGAACTAAGATGAGTAGGAAAGTCAAGTAATATAGCAAAACTTAGTAAGAAAGAATAATAGACGGAGTATAGTAGGAGTTTGACAGAGATGAACCTTATGGAGGTTCACAATAAGGGGTAATATCATCGATAATTAGAAAATGAATTAGTAGTAAAATTGAAACATGAAATTCAGATAATTCCTAGTAGTAGTACCCTAGTGGGAAGCCAACACCAGACAAGTAAACAACAGATTCATAAGCTTATAGATGAGGAGCATAAGCAACTGCAGCACGTATAGCTAGTAAGAACGCCACCACCGGAAGACTCCAAGACAATCACCACCCTCCCAACCTCGTTAGGCAATAGCAACAAAGATGGACCTTGAGGGCTACCTTAAGATACTCCCAAAAAGAAGTGAAAGTATAGTGATAAAAGACCAAAACATAAAACCTTTAGATACAGTACCGGAACAGAATAGAAAAAGAAAATAACTCTAAGTGAGAAATCTAGAAGAGAAGTTATTAGATAAAACAATAAAGAGAGGAAGTACTAGTTAGGCAGTGACAATGAGGTAACAGAACAATGTTAAACATGACTAGGGATATGTGAGAGCTAATATCCTTCCGAAGGAGACATAGATATAGACCGTAGAAGTTTTAGTTACAGAACAGAGCATGAGAGAAGATCACAAGGTCAGCAGGCACAAGGTTTGGAAGTAAAACTGTAAAGGTGCAACGACAATAGGAGAAAATACTAAGTGAGTATTGACAGAAGTATAATATAGTATAGAACCGAGAAAATAAGTTTACTACATTATGGAAAACAATAAAAAGGAGGTATCATAGCATGTAATCAGGTATAGAAAATGAGTTGATGTAAAGGAACAGCAACCAGATTTGCAGTAACAATGAGACCAAGTACAAAAAGGAAATGAACTTTAGCAGGCCAAAAATGTCAACGTCGATGTTAATAGCAGGGAATGCGGTTTAAGGGCCAAGGTGCATACAAGTAAGCCTGATCTTTAGCTAATTAAGGAGGACCACTAGGAAACTATCCAAAAGCAACACTTTAAGTACAAGAGTCATCGGTAGACAGTACCAGTGAGTTAGGGAACCCTAAACCCCCTTAAATGTTCAATGCAAAAGTTGTAGATCTCGATCTCAGCTTTCCGACGATATAAAATTCATAAAAATTGGAGTTCGTATGAGAACATTACAGCCCAAATATCATGGGCTATCTATAGTGGAACATCATAGAATTTCGCATCGAAGTTTCGAAGAATTTTTCATTTATCCCTTAAGTCGTTCCATGAATGTATACATGTTCGGACATAATTTATTTTACACAACACCCGTTCTGTGACGTAATAGTACTATAGTGCGACAGTAGTACAGACTACCAGTCGTTATAAATTCCCCCCACTTAAATAGGATTCGTTCTCGAATCCTCTTTAAATTTAGGATCTTATCATCGGTCACTGGATTTGTGGGTCCCTTATAAACCTCATATGGTGCTGTACAAAAGAAGAAGAAGAAGAAGAAGAAGAAGAAGAAGAAGAAGAAGAAGAAGAAGAAGACGAGAAGAAAAGAAGAAGAAGAAGAAGAAGAAGAAGAATAAGAAGAAGAGAAGAAGAAGAAGAAGAAGAAAAAGAGAAGAATAAGAAGAAGAAGAAGAAGAAGAAGAAAAGAAGAAGAAGAATAAGAAGAAGAAGAAGAGAAGAATAAGAAGAAGAAGAGAGAAAAGATAAGAGAAGATAAGAATAAGAAGAGAAGAGAATCCTCAGAATCCTAAGAATCCCTAATAAGAATCCTCCTCCGAAAAGAATCCTAAGAAGAATAATTCCTCCTACTAAGAATCCTCCTCCGACGAATCCTCCTAATCCTCCTCCTCCCTAATCCCTCCTCTCCTCCCCCATCCTCCCTTTTAAGAAGGAAAGAAGAAAGAGAGAAGATAGAAGAAGCAAGAAGGTTTGCCATCTATGAAACCTTGAAAGATGAGGAAATTCACAATAGAAGAGGTAAGACCAACTTGACCCAAATTTGAAATTGTGAAATCTTGATGATATGAGCATATGTTGATGTTAGTGGCATGTTAGGGATTGTGTATTGGTGATTGACAATGATAGAAATTGATTATAGAATTAAGTATTCAATTTTTTTTTGGAAAATCTTAAAGGTTTAGTGAAGTGATAAGAACAATGAGATTAAAAAGTATTTGAAGATGATAATGATGATGTTATAGGATGTTTATTGAGGATATTTTCTTGTGTGATTGTTTGGGGGAAGTATTTGAGCAAATTGGGTATGAGAGAATGAAGTCAAAACCAAAATTTGATCTTGCGTCGCGACGAAGAGAGCCCCGCGTCGCGACGCGATCTGGGAATTTTCCCATATATACTTTTGGTTTTGTTTCGCGTCACGACTCGCAAGGTTTTTGCGTCACGACCCGCACGGTAAAATTTTGGGCACGTTTCTGGTCAATGCGCGTTGCGACGCGTGGAAAAATATTGCCCGAATCAGTTTCAAACCATCTCAGTTCCGCCCGAACACGTTAGAGGCTACCCTATAAGTCTCGTATCAATTCATATGTACATGTTACATCTTGATAAGAGTACGATACCATCAGAGTGATAGCGCTTACTAGAATAAGTAAATTTTAGTCTGATTCCGTAGTGCGTTTCTTAGTCCATTTCTAATCTAATTTATTCAATGTAGATCATCGCAGGAACCAGAGTTTTCTCAGCAAGCGAGTAATGTCAGCCAGATTTCCAAACAATGAGTGGACACTACCATTTTAAATTAACTTTCACTTTGTTATTTTTATATATCAGACTTATTTTTACGCTTTAGGGTGTTCGATTATTTTTTTATTATTATTACATCATAAAAGTTTTATGATTTGAGCTTTATATTGAGAAAGAAACGTTTTCAGAAAATGGTTTATGTTTTTTGAGGCATGGGGGAAAAACCCACCTCAGTATGTTACTTTGATACAGACATGGAATTGATGGATAACATGTGCACATGTGGAGGACTAGGGGGACGGCGATACGTAACACCCCCATATCCTAGTTCAGGACTAGGGATGACAGATGGCTCTAGATCCTAGTTTCAGAGCTTGGAGGGTAGCATAGATCCCCCCAGTTCTAGTTCAGTGGCTTGGGGGACGACGATACGTAACGCCCCAAGACCTCAGTGTGTTATTAAGTTTTCAGTTACATATGTTGAGATTGAATGATAAGTTTTTGAGCTTGGGCTACGGTCCCACATATAAGATATATAATTAGAGAAAAGAGTATTAGTATTTGTTTATGGTTGGAGAGTCATAGGCTCAGGGGAATAGTACGGCCTATTCCCTACCGGTAGCATATCCCGGATTGGGGATGTTACAAAGATGGTATCAGAGCATGGCTTATGGAGTCAGTGACTGCAGTGGCAGAGTATAAGGGTCTGGTATACATGGTATGTCTGGGATACTCATATGCGAGGCACTACCTTTCCATTATCTGATTCTCGTGTACGTCTTCAAGTTCCATAGACAGGTTAGTAAGCTTTCATATATCATTCGAATAATATTTCTTACGAGAACAATTATACTCTAGATCCAAGTTAGCAATCTTCTTGAAGTTATTCGGCCTATTACTAGAAGTACAAATGATGTTATGAAATCAGATAGTAAAAATATATGAAAAGTTACCCAAATGAGTGAGAAAGGAAAGCTAGAAAGAAAGTAAGGGAAGAAATAATGATGTTTAAGTAACCAGAGTAAAAAGAAATAATACAGAATCAGATCGATAAAGAAGTACCAGAACCTATAGTAGTAAAGAGATTAGAAAGAGCCCGAGCAAGTATTAAAGTGCCTAGAAGACGTAAGATTCATTCCATCCTTGGAAATTTCTTTCAAATAGATTTAAGAGCCTCAAGTACCTTATATAGATAGAAAGATAAAATGAGCAAGAGATCGAGACTAGTCTAGGGAGTTCCCACAGATAAGAGATGTTAAAAGGACCTTGAGAACTCCAGATCCCCAAACCCAGACCCATGCCCACAAACAGGCAAATAATGTTGGGTTGGTGCTCGGAGTGCCAATCCGGATCGTATTTATGTCCGATTCTAGAGAATTCTCAAAACTTCTACAAATCTCTAAACTTTCCTTTGCCTTTAACAATTTCAAGCAAGTCCAAGTATAAAAAGAGGTTACTATTAACATTTCACAAAATTAGAGAGAATAAAAAAGAAGAAGAAAAAGTAAGAAAGAGAGGAAGAAGAAGAAGAAGAAGAGAAGAAGAGAAGAAGAAGAGATAAAAGAAGAAATGGGAAAGAATTAAAGAGAAAGAGAGAAGACAGAAGAAGCAAGAAGGTTTGGCATCCATGAAACCTTGAAAATGAGGAAATTCATAAGAGAAGAGGTAAGACCAACTTGACCCAAATTTGAAATTGTGAAATCTTGATGATATGAGCATATGTTGATGTTAGTGGCATGTTAGGGATTGTGTATTGGTGATTGAGAATGAGAGAAATTGATTATAGAATTATGTGTTCAATTTTTTTGGGAAAATCTTAAAGGTTTAATGAAGTGATAATAACAATAAGATTAAAGAGTATTTGAAGATGATAATAATGATGTATAGGATGTTTATTGAGGATATTTGCTTGTGTGATTGTTTGGGGGAAGTATTTGAGCAAATTGGGTATGAGAGAATGAAGTCAAGACTAGAATTTGGTCTTGCGTCGCGACGCAGAGAGCCCCACATCGTGATGCGTAAGGTTTTTATGTCGTGAGGCACATGGTAAAAGTTTGGGCACGTTTCTGGTCAATGCACGTTGCAACGCGCAATGCCCTGCGTCACGATGCGTGGTCAAAATATTACCCGAATCTATTTCAAACCATCTCAGTTCAGCCCGAAAATGTTAGAGGCTACCCTATAAGTCTCGTATCAACTCATATGTACATGTTACATCTTGATAAGAGTACGATACCCTCAGAGTGATAGCGCTTACTAGAATAAGCAAATTTTAGTCTTATTACGTAGTGTGTTTCTTAGTCCATTTCTAATCCAGTTTATCCAATGTAGATTATCCAGGAACTGGAGTTTTCTCAGCAAGCGAGTAATACCAGCCAGATTTCCAAACAGTGAGTGGACACTAACCTTTTAAATTAACTTTCACTTTGTTATTTTTATATATCATACTTATTTTTATGCTTTAGGGTGTTCGATTATTTTTTTATTATTATTACAGTCATTTCATAAAAGTTTATGATTTGAGCTTTATATTGAGAAAGAAACGTTTTCAGAAAATGGTTTATGTTTTTCGAGGCATCAGGGAAAAACCCATCTCAGTATGCAACTTGATATAGACATGGAATTGGCGGATAACATGTGCACATGTGGATGACTGGGGGGACGGCGATACGTAACGTCCCTAGATCCTAGTTCAGGAATAGGGATGACAGATGCCCTTAGATCCTAGTTTCAGAGCTTGGAGGGTAGCATAGATCTGTACCCCCAGTTCTAGTTCAGTGGCTTGGGGACGGTGATACGTAACGCCCCAAGACCACTAGTTTCAGGGACAGCAGTGGCATGTTTTGGGGGACGGCGATACGTAACGCCCCAAAGTCATGAATTTGCACTCCTGGCTCTAGTTAGGTGCATAGGGGGATGGCGATACGTAACGCCCTCATACTTCAAGTTTTCAGAGACATATCACTTTTCAGTTATCAGGTTTTCAGAAAATAGTTTTCAGATATTAGATTTTAAAAATAGTTTTCAGAAAACAAACATTTCAACAACAGTTTTCAGAATAGATCTTTCATTTACAAGTTTACAAAAACCAGACTTTCAAAAGCATATTTCAGAAAGATAAGATTTATAAAAGAGATTTCAGACAAGGTCCTTCAGAAAAGAGTTTTCGTATAAAGCTATTTTTGAATTCTGGTTTAGAATCCAAATGTTTATATAACAGTATTTTAGTTTTCGTCCACTCACTTAGATCGTACAACGATCTAATCCCCCACTCCCAGTTTCCTTATTTTGCAGGATTTCGCGGAGGACGAGCTCGGAAGGACGGATACTGATGCAGTCACTAGGGTATGGAGTCCAACAGTTCAAGTTAGAAAGAGTGAGAATCCATTTAGAGTCAATTAAAAGTTATGTATTAGTCTTTGATTTTGAGATATTCATTGTAAGAGTGTGTTATTAAGTTTTCAGTTACAGATGTTGAGATTGTATGATAAGTTTTTGAGCTTGGGCTACGGTCCCACACATAAGATATATAATTAGAGAAAAGAGTATTAGTAACTGTTTATGGTTGGAGAGTCAGAGGCTCAGGGGAATAGTACGGCCTAGACCTTGCCAGTAGCATCTCCCGGATTGGGGATGTTACAGATACCATTATGTTGGAGCAATTGTGAAACCCCCAGGGTCGGATTGGTGCCCCGCGCAGTGGAAATGGGTCTAACCCGTGGATATCAAGTATGAGTGTAATTTTAAATTATTTAATATAATACTATATTCCATTACAAGTGTATAGGAAAAAATCGGGACTGAATCGGAGTCCGGAGCATATTGCGCGCTACAGTGTGCGCGAACACTGTGCGCGCACTGCGCGCTGATCACTCTTTTTTTTTTTTTAATTTTACAAATGCTCCTAAACACTTAAAAAATACACAAAATTAATTTTTAATATCAAAACCAACATCAACACGTGTTATAGAATAAAAATCAAGTTTTTCAAAATATCAAATATTTTTACAAAAAAAATAAATTTATTCTAAATACGCGCTTGCGTAAATTTTGAATCCAATACACAAACCAAATTAGAATCCCAATAAGAAATGTCTCGTGAATAATTCTAGGTCACATAAAGGTGTTCAAGTGATTCTAGAATGGTAGCCATAGCTCTAAGCTTTAATCTAAAGTTCCAAACTCTTATTAATTGTTCCATGTCTAACATGAACATCTTTGACCTAATACATATGCATGTTGTGTTTATACTTCTAAACTATCCTAACACAATTGATTAGCCTCATTTCAACATTAAGCTATGTGATCATGCATCTAATATATAAAGGAACACAGTTTATGAGAAGATCAAATATTACCTAATAAGCTTGATGCAAGATCCAATCTACTTCTCCTTTATTGAAATGGTTGGAGAACCTCCAAGGTGTGCAAGCTTGACTTCAAAATCCAACCTTGCTTTCCAATCCTAGCAAGCTTCACTTTAAGATCTAATCTTGATTTCTCCTAGATGAAATATTGTAGAGACCTCACAAGCTTCTCTAAACACTTCTCTAACTTAGGCTAATTTCTCTAAGAATTTCCTTGTACTTACTTGTAATTAAAACCTTCCTAAAGCTTTCTATTTATAGAAAAACTTAGGTAATTTTTAATTTATAAAAGTTGTAATCAACTTTTAAATGGGCTTAATCTAATTTGTCCAAATATGTATAATTAGTTGTGACTAATCTCCATTGTCTCCCACTTTAATTTAATCCAATTAAATCAAGCCAAGGATTAGGAAATGGATTAGTTAAATATTTGCCACCTTGATTTAATCCAATTAAATCAAGCCAAAACCACCTATTATTACATACATAATATCCTCAAATGGTAAAGATAATTATGATTTTAGAATTAAGCCCTTGTGTAATTATTGAATTAATCCAATTAGGTCAAAGTAAATAATCAATGTTATCTAATAACACTTGATTATCTTAGTTGATAATTATAATATCGAATATTATATTTTATCAAAATTAATCGGCTACCCAAGTGCTCAATGAGTACACTTCATATTGGGACTCACTAAGTTCAGAAATGTTCGCCATATAAGCCTAGCTAATATGTAAGCAATTTGGCCATCTCCGAATTCGTGAAGAATACGAACGACCTTTCTGAACTATACAAGTCGAGGTCATCACATATGTTTAACAATCCCTCTATCGTAGGCTATCTGAGTTGTGCTTAGGAAACATAGAATATATTGTCAAGTTTCTGAGGCGCACATTTCATGTCGACATGTCCACGATTCTTCATAACTGATGCGATCCACCTCAGGTGATCGACTTTGGCCAAAGATTTAAGAATCGTGACTTTACTCACATGGATATCTAAACCCCTTATGATACACATATGGGCCGACGGATCCTATCTTGCTTCGCACTTGATTACTGAGTGCATCTGTCTACACCTAACGAACATCTAGAGGCCAGACCATGAAAGGTTTCTGACATACTGCTAGTCCTCGAGCAAAACAAAAAAATAAAAATGCAATAAACAACTTTAAAAATAAAATTAAACTAAGCCACTTTCGTAGAGATCACGGTTGCATTTAGCGTATGCAACAAGCCTTTAAACCCTTAGGTGTCCCTAGTGGACGAGATATAGTCTCGTGAGTGCTTACAGCAACGATACCCACAAACGTCAAATGCACACAAAGCAAAAAAAACAAAAGAAAATAGAATAAACAAGTTAGTGACTAAACAAGTGAAACTTCTTATCCAATTTAGTAGTTGTTTTATTTCTTTCTAAATTACCAAATAAGTAAATTCTCTAAATATTTTTACCATTCTCCATATACACAGCCAACAAAGTATTAATCAGCTCATTGTGCCCACAATATTCATAAGTGTAGTTGAAAACAGAGTAATATTTTTGTCCTAAAGTTATATCAGAATTCACACATTTTTTAGCAATGGAATTTTACTTTTTTATTTTTTATTTATTTACAACATCTTCAATCCATGTAGCGAGCTTTGGGCCAGTGACTCCCAAGCCAGTTAGCTTTAGGGCACTAAGTGTTAAGACACCCTTACAGACTTAATTACTCGAATTTCAGATATATTTCTTTCTATAACATCTTTAATCCATGTAGCGCGCTTTGGGCCAGTGACTCCCAAACCAGTTGGTTTTATTGCACTAGGTGTTAAAACACCCATTCGGACTTAATTACTCGGATCTCAGATTTTTTATTATTATTATTAATATACACAATTTTTATTTTTATTTTTATTTTTTTTAAATTCCATCGCTTTTTATATGCTTCCTCCAATTAAACTAGAGCACTGAATATTACAAACTTTTCACTTACAACTCATGTCTGTATGTTACCATGTATGTTGATAATACCTGTCAACTGAGCATATGAAGATCCAATTTAATCTGTTTTATGGAGAATTCACAAATTAAATAATTCAAAAAGAAATAAATAAAAATTAACTTGTTACGAAATAGTTTGAGATACGCCTCAGGAGTGGAAATTTCTGACACAGCTATCTCACACCAATTCCACCTGATTAGTCAAGTTAAAAACACAAAAAAAATAATTTTTTGGTGAAATTTTGAAAATTTTTGACTAAAAATCAAATAACAACACAATGAAAAATAAAAACAAAATACTAGTCAACTATTCCCCTCCCCCAAACCTAATTGAGACATTGTGCCCAATGTCTAAGAAGTAGAAAAAGAGTTTAGAAGACAGTACCTGGTTAGCTAAAATTCTACGTCTAAAAAGAAAATTAAAGGTTAAGATCCAGATTTATCTGACGCTTCTTACCTCGATCATTATCAGACCAGTTTATCTTGGAAAGGATATGGTCAATTTATAGTTCAAATGCTAAGATTTGGTCAATTAAATCATTGGCAGTTCTGGTAGTGAAGAGGATATCTTTTACAGGTTTTGAAACGAACCCATTTCTCCGGGCATCATCAAGAAACACACAAAGAAAATCATAAAATCCATCAGTGTTAAATAGTCTAATTGGTTTCTGGTGTATGTTCAAGTTCGCCCAAGATAGCACTATAAAAATTTCCTCCATTATGCCCAAGCCATCTGGCAAAGCAATAAGCATCAGCATGGTTAATCATTTTCACAAGTCGTTCAGACATACCTGGCACAATACATTCATCTTCGTTTGATGGTCCTACAAGATTCGCTTCTGCCAAAGGTTTTGGGATGATTCCCAGAACTTGACTACCTCCTTCCTGTACGGCCCTTGAAACGTAACCCATTAGTCTAAGATTGCCACCGCCATATACTAAATGCATATTCCTTCCAGCTATGACTCGACCCAATTCCTGTGCTGCCTCAACGAACTCTGGCTTAGAACCAACACTAGTATCGCAAAACACACAGATGTTTACTTCCATTTTTTTATATTTCTTTCTCAAATCTGGATGTCTTCAAGAGTGTAATAACGACCTGAATTTGTAGAACCTGAAAAAGGGTGAGTAATAATAGCACTAGTACCTGTCAAATGACAATTATTAGCTAAACAGTAAAATAAATCATGAAAGTCAAAAAGTATGGATCCTGTCAGCGAAAATAAAGGTAATCAGAACAGAAAAGCAAATCAAAGAAATTATTTAAGGCAGAGCAAGACATGAGGAATGGTGTTTGGAAATCATTAGTGATGGCTGAGTAATGAATGGATTCTTGAGACACATCCTAATGGATATATATACCAAGCGAGTCGCGTATTGCATACACAATTCCTCATGTCTTGCTCTGCCTTAAATGCTTCGTTTGTGCTTTTCCCTGAAAATATCACACAAATTATAAACTTTACAACATATATACACAAAATACAAAAATTAAAATTAAAATTTTTTGCATGGGTTGCCTCCCTTCTAGCGCTATATTTTTCGTCTTCAGCTAGACGTGACTGAAATCCATCTGTCAATGAGGTTTCAGCATGTGTAAGACACAGAAACTGACGACGCATGTTGTTCTAGGCTCGCGGCCTAGTTGGGAGTACGGAGTAGCCCGCGGGGGACTAAACAGGAGAATAATGGAGTCGCCACCTGGTGTGAACCGGGACAAAGATTTAAGGCCGCACTCACCCCTCGCAAGGGAAGACCTCAAACCATTGGGTTCAGAATGGTCTCTAACTTATGCCACTTGTAATGATGTGATTTGTGCAATAATTTAATCGAATCTAGCAACATACATTCCCAAGGGTATTCTATTTAGAAGTTCACATGCATAAGTAGAAGGCTCATATCTAAGTTTGTATATAACATATGTCTGAATTTGCATACAACCTATTTGCATATAACCTATGTCAAAATTTGCATGTATAAAGGTAAATTGAAATACGGCAAGCATGCTACTTCATAAGCATATTACATTCATGGATACGGAAACGCAAGCAAGCAATAATCATACAAGCATACATGAAATTGAATCAGAATAATGGCAAGCGCATAACTTCACAAACACATTGCATTGATAATCATGGAAGCGCAAACAAGCAAGAATTATACAAGCATGCATATTAAAGAGAGGCAATTAAGCACATAATGTAAAGAGATAGCTAAAGAGGCAATTAAATGCATAATGTAAAAAGATAACTAGAGAGGCAATCATACGTTAAACATAAACATGCCATGGTGCGATGCAAAAGAAGATAGACAATACAAAAGCAAATAATGAAATAAAAGGGCGCGGCAAAACGTCGTGGCCAAGGTAGCCCTTAGGCTTTTAATCCCTCGAAATGGAGGACCTTTAATCCAACTTGATAAGCCCATGCGCGATGCAATATGATGCATGATTATACAAGAAGATGACATACAAAAAGCAAATAACGAAATAAAAGGTGCGGCAAAACGTCGTGGCAAAGGTAGCCTTCAGGCATTTTCCCTCGAATAGAGGACCTTTAATCCACCCTAGTTAGCCCATGCGCATTAGAATGCAATACATGCATAAATAGAATAATGATATGCACAAAGTCAATGACATAACAAAAGGCGCGGCAAAACATCAGTAAAGGTAGCCTTTGGGCATTTTCCCTCGAATAGAAGACCTTTAATCCACCCTAGTTAGCCCATGCGCATTATATTATCATGCATGTAAAGTAAAGACAATGATTTAGGACTTCGTATGTTCGGTCGAACATATCTCACATCCAACCAAACATACTTTGTCCGGCGCGACAAAGTATTGGCGTAAAGGTAGCCTTTTGGCCTTTTCTTCCCTCAAATGGAAAACCTTTAGACCAACATACTAAGCCCATGTGCACTATATCAACAATTACATAAACAACCGACGTACATAAAGTAAAAGACGGGATATAAAAGGCGCGGCAAAGTATTATCGTAAAGGTAGTCTTTTAGACTTTTTCTTCCCTCAAATAGAGAACTTTTAGACGAACATACTAAGCCCATGCGCATCACATCATCAAATCAAACAAATAATCGTACGGAAATTAAATGGCGGGATATAAAATACGGATAATAAACAAAAAAGATAAAACATATCGAAATATGTTTCGTTTGCTCAAGTGGTTCGTGGAGTTGTATCCCAATTACAGACCGCACTACCGTCCATTCGAATTCGGCTACGGAATTTATGTATGGGTTTCCATCCTATTAACCACAAGAGATGACACATTTTCCATTCATACAAGGGCCACAACATGCATCAACAAACGACTCTCATGCAAATAAAATTTAATAAATAATTACGAGATGAATGAAAATAAATTAGAAAGATGACCTCAGGTCTAACCTTTTATGTCGACTCTCGGAAATGCGTTACAAGGCCATCAAAAGAGCTAACACTCCGAAACTTTTCCGGTTAACTGGTCCACATCTTTCCTCGCTGTTTTGCTGCTCAAGCTAATATTTTCACTCCGTTTTGCTGTTGTTTTACTGCTATATTAATGCTGTTTTTTAGTCACAATTTTTGTTGTATTAGGGGCTATTTTTTAAGGGTTCTAAAGTGCAATTTTCAGTGGTTGGGGGAATTTATGGGGCTGATTTTGTGCGTTTTTTTAGGGGTATTGGGCTCAGTTTTGGGCAGTGAGGGCTGTGCAGTTCTGGTGTTGTCTGTTTAATGCAAGGGCGTTGTGGTTTGTGTTTTAGTGGATGGCGTGAAGGCTCTTGGATGCGTGGTAGTGTGATGTGCGTGGAGGGGTGATCTGCTTGGTGAGGGTATGTGAGCGTACTAGTCAAAATGGGGAATTGCGTGAGCTGTGGAGGGGCTTACGTGAATGTTTGAGTGCTAGGGGCTGTTGTTTATTTAAGGTGTGGGCTGTTATTGTTGAAAAGGCGTGGCAGTGATTTGTGGCTAATGGCGTGTGATGGCTGGTTATTGTGTGTATGTGTCGTGAAGGAATGGGCGTGGCAGTGAGTTGTGGCTAATGGCGTGTGATGGCTTTGCATGATGATGTCAAGGTGCGTGGATGGCTGCTAGGGGTTTCTTGCTTTGAGTGTCTTTTTCGTGAGTGAGTGGAGAGATATGTGTGTGGGCCTCCTCATTAGCTTAGGGTTTCATTGTTTATATAGAGCGAGGTAAGAGAGAGAAGGGGCGTGAAAGAGGTATTAGGGTTTGCATGGGTTTTCAAAAAGGAAAGGGATCAAATAATAAAGGGACACATTAATTCATTAAGGGAATGAAATCATGCAATTTTGGGTGGGGATATATTTAAATTGGTTAGTGAATTATTTAATTGGATTTAAATCTTTGGTAATTAGGAATGTGATTTACTTAATTTGGTAGGTGATTTGATTTAATTAGGAATTTAATTTATTTAAATTATGAATTTAATTTAATTGGATTTTAATTGGATTTAATTTCATCTAATTGGATTTAATTTAATTTAATTTAATTTGTGTTTTAAATATGTTTTAATTATTTTTGGATTGGGCTTGGGTGAGATGGGCTTGGCTTTGTATTTCAAGGGCTTTGGGCCAAGGTTAAATGGTTTGCGGGTTTTTTTTTTGGCTAAAGGTGTTTTAAAACGGAGGTCCAACAAGTGAGCCCGGCGCTAAACAAGCGAATAAAATCTAACAAAAATACTAATTCCCTTCCGACGACCGTTTCCCGCGACTTCCTCGACTTAAAAGGTAGTGTCTCCAAATGAGACTCATCATAGAGACTTACATGCAAAAATGCAGTGCCTACAGTTGCCCCCACTTTGATGGGACTTGTGCAGTGTGTGACAATGACAATCCTATCAAAGTACGTGCAATGCATTTTCACTTACCTGGCTCGCCAGCTGTCACCTGGTTTTCCTGTTGCTCTGAACTGAATTTGATGATGTGCCATTCCTGGTGTGCTTAACCCCGTACCTAGGGTGTCGCGGTAGTCTACAATAGTCCACACTAGTTTACGATAGTCCACGGTAATCCACTGTAGTCCACAATACTCCACGATAGTCCACATAATCCACAATACTCCACGATAGTCCACGATAATCCACGGTAGTCCACGATAGTCCACGGTAGTCCGCATAATCCACATAGTCCACACTAGTCACGATAATCCACGGTAGTCCACATAATCCACATAGTCCACGATAATCCACGGTAGTCCACATAGTCTACGATAATCCACGGTAGTCCATATAATCCACATAGTCCACGGTAGTCCACAATACATCACGATAGTCCACGGTAGTCCACGGTAGTCTACATAATCCACATAGTCCACGATAATCCACGGTAGTCCACATAATCCACATAGTCAATGATAATCCACGATAGTCCACAATACATCACGATAGTCCACGGTAGTCTACATAATCCACATAGTCCACATGTCGTACCTGGCAAAAATGTTCTGATGTCTCCATACCCGGAGTTCCGTACCTGGAAAAAACTGATCTGATGTGGGCCTCGCCCCTAGAGTGCTACACCCGGCCTAAACTGATACTGATAATGATTTGGGCCTCGCCCCCAGAATGTCATACCCGGCAAGACTGATACTAATGACGTGATGATCCTTTTCAACATATTGTACTGTCTGTCAAGAGATAATCTTAATAGCTAGAGATGTTTTCATCCGCAAAGAATGTTTTGCGTCGAAACCTGAGAACCTTCAATGTACTCGATATACTCAACTCTGATCGTCTGAATAGGTGATCTGAACTAGACTCCTATTGTGTGCTAAGGCTCTTTCGTAGCTTAATCCTCAAGTAAGCCAACTTGATGATTTCGCTTCGGGGAATCGGACCAGTGGGTCTAACCAATCTAGATGTCTTGATCACTTTCTGTGATTACTTCGGCATACTCAACATGATATGGTCTTCTTTTTCTTTCGTCTCTTTCTTTTCATTCTTTCTCTTTTCATTCTCATTTTTTTTTGACACACCTACCCTTTAAGGTAGCATTTCTCCTCATGGTGGTCCTAATACTCGCCAATGGGTAGCTTCACGCTTATCGGTTATAGGCGGTCTATTTTTCTATTTTTTCATCGTGGAGACTCTTTCTTTATTTCCAACCATATCATATATCGTAGCATAAGTAAACCAGGGTGGACATCTAGGCAAATGGTCATTCACCGATCCATCATCCCATCGACTAGTCATCTTGCCAACCACTCAGGTTTCCACTGTTGAGATCCCGTAATCAAGTGCTCGCGAGTCCAGCTGAGATCAATCCATTCAGAATACTGGATGAGAGCACATCTCGCACTTATCGTTTCTAAGGTTTCTCCCTACATCAAACAATGTCATCACCGGAAATATGCCTAAATATCAAAGACTTCTCTTTTTTTTTTTTTTTTTTTCACTCATTCCACAGAATTCTTCCGTCATCTTTTGATAATGTGGGCTTTGCCCCTTGAGATCCATTCCCGAAACTCAAACTCATGTGGGCCTCAACCCTGGGATTCCTCCCCAACATCAATGTGGGCCTCAACCCTCAGATTACTACCCGAATCTAACACCAATATGGGCCCCAGCCCTAGGACTATTACCCGAATCTGATATCGTGCTTTCGCTGTTTCTGAATGGCTTGTCTTTGCTGCTTTCTCTTTTCTTCTTCAAAACCTGTGAATACAAAACAAAACAGACACACAAAGAATGAGAAATACGTTACGTGTATGCATGCATGCATGAGTGAATTCCATGCCCGTTGGGTTAGGTCTTCGGTCAATTCCCTTAGTGACTGCTCAGTCTACTCTTCCTTAGGCAAAGCACTGCTTCATTCTATTCACGTTGGTAAGCTCGTTCTATTCTAAGTTTGACAGTCTCACTGCCCTGTTTCCCATTACTGAACGACTATCCTGACTTTTCTGCTTGTTTCTTCCAAGAATTCCCCGGGTTCTAAATATCGTTGAGTATCATAGTACCAAGGTTGAATGCTTTTGTCAAATATACTCATGTTGCAGGTTGAGAAGGGGAGATTCAGGCAAGTAAGCGAAATGAACTTCTTTATTATTGTTGAGAAAGAGTTCGAACAAGTAAACAAAATCAATGTCTTTATTAAAAATGCAAGATCAAATGAACGAGGAGAAACAACAATGCCTTCTTCCTCGGCCTATGGTTCTTCATCGTTGTCATCCCTTATCCCCATGTAAGAAGCTTGGTGGTTGAGAGCTTGGAGGACAAAGGTTTCGGGCAAGCCAGAGTTGATCATGTAGACGGGTGAGGGAACGGAGTGGTAATTTGGTAGAGGATTGGTGTGTGTGTTTGGGTATTCTCTTTCAGGGTCAGTGATCTTATAGGAGTCAATTGAGTCTTGGATCTCATGGAGGAGACGGGTACAGCTATCGGTGTCATGGCCAGGTTGTTGGTGGAAGTGGCAGTAGCGGTTCATATTGAGGTTTGGTGGGGGAGGATTTGGGAGTGGTCTAGGCTCAAAGGATTTTAAGAGTCCTTGCATGGTCAACTTCTCAAGCACTTTGGACAAGGGTCTACCTAGGTTGGAGAAACGCCAGTTTTTTATGGCAGCAACCTCGGCAGTAGCGGGCTTGGTCTCAGAATGCCCCCCAAAATTCCTCATATTATGGCCATAAAAATTCGGTTCTCGGCTTCCTCTTCTTCAATGTCCATGACAGTTTCCCTCAGCTGTCGGAAATCCACAATCATGGAAGTCATCCTCATCAGGTTGCCATAAATGGAGGGCTTAGTACCCTTGATAATCATCTTAATCTGATCCTTCTCCGAAGGCCGAGTCTGTATCTTTAGAAGATGGCTCCTCCAACGGTCTACATACTCGAAGTTCTCCTCCGGGTTCTGTTTTGTGTTCTCCAAATCTTGGAGTGACAAATCAATCTCCAGGTCTGTAACATACTGTTTCAGAAATGCATCTGCCAATTCCCTCCAATCTTCTTTAACCTTTTTCTCAAAGCTGTGATACCACACTACAGGTGCTCCCTCGAGTGACATCCCAAACATCTTTTGGACTTGGCGCTGTGATAGGCCCACCGAACTCATCACCGAGACATATTACCGCAGATGCACCCTCGGGTCCCCATTCCCATTAAACTTGGCTATATCGGGCATTTTAAACTGAGCTGGCAGCTGCTCCAAGAAGGTCATTGCCTCATAATCCAACAAGTCCTCATGTTTCCCCTCCAGTTTACGGGTAACTGACTCCATCTGATCACAAAGTTTCTGTATCTCGGCCTGAGACCCGACTATTCTCTCCACGGCATATTCGGCCATATCATCATCAAAAGCGGGGATGTCATCTCCCAACCTATTCAGAGGCTCCTCATGTCTTACATTCTCAGAGTTTCCCCCAGCACGGGGCACAACCATATTTGCCATGGCAGTAGTCAAGGCTTGCAACTGTTGACCATGTGAGATATCTCGTTTTCTGATCCACTCATGTTTACTATCGGCCTTTTGATGAGTCTGCCCTCTTCCCTTACCCAACGGGAATCTATGGGGTCTTTTAAAATTCTCAGTCAGCTTGTATGTGTGCAATGCATGTGATATATAAGCCCATAAAAACTTTACACTAGTTGGCCCATTATCATTTTAAAGTGTTCAACCACGCTATTGCGCAGTGCAAACTTGTCCCAGTTGAAAAGGCCCAACAGGTTTACACTTAGCAATAAAGTGGCTAAACAACTTCAAATGATAAGAGGCCCACACATAAAATGGCCCATCGGCATTTTAGAAACTTTTGGCCCAATTGTCATAGGATACGAACTCGTCCCAGTTTAAATGGCCTAACAAGTTCGCATTTCTGACAAGAAGTCCAACTGAATCCAAATGACAATGGTCCTAAATACAAGCATAAAGAGATAATTCAAGCATAAAGCAATAATTTCTACAAAGCGGCCCATCGACATTTCAGAAGCTTTTGGCCCAATTGTCATAGGATACGAACTCGTCCCAGTTTAAATGGCCCAACAAGTTCGCATTTCTGACAAGAAGTCCAACCATCGCTTAGCCTCAAGAATGCCTTTGATTAAACCCATTTCAACCTATGGTAGAATCGGTTAACTAAATCACAAATCACAATCATTACAAGACATTATTTCGGGGCTGATTCTCTATCCCCAGTGGAGTCGCCAGACTGTAGGACACGGAAACTGACGACACATGCTGTTCTAGGCTCGCGGCCTAGTTGGGAGTACGGAGTAGCCCGCGGGGGACTAAACCGGAGAATAATGGAGTCGCCACCCGGTGTGAACCAGGACAAAGATTTAAGGCCGCACTCACCCCTCGCAAGGGAAGACCTCAAACCATTGGGTTCAGAATGGTCTCTTACTTATGCCACTTGTAATGATGTGATTTGTGTAATAATTTAATCGAATCTAGCAACATACATTCCCAAGGGTATTCTATTTCTAAGTTCACGTGCATAAGTACAAGGCTCATATCTAAGTTTGCATATAACTTATGTCCGAATTTGCATACAACATATTTGCATATAACATATGTCCAAATTTGCATGCATAAAGGTAAATTGAAATACGGCAAGCATGCTACTTCATAAGCACATTACATTCATGGATTTGGAAACGCAAGCAAGCAATAATCATACAAGCATACATGAAATTGAATCAGAATAATGGCAAGCGCATAACTTCACAAACACATTGCATTGATAATCATGGAAGCGCATGTTGGTTTCTAATTAGGTCCTAAGAATGAAATCAAGCACAAAAACGCATGTGAATACACAAAGGAGAATGGCGGAAACATACTCACAATGATCGGTTTGGATGCTACGAAGAACACAAGCCTTCAAGCTCCCTCAAAGGTCATGGCAGTAGCTTCTCCTTGCAGTGGACTGCTCGTTTTTGGTCTCTTTTACTCCTCCAAGATTCGGCCATTGATGACCTTCATTGATGCTCCAAGCTTCAAGCTTCAAAAAACGATTCCATGCACATGTGTTCACTGCCCTATCACCTTTGTATTAACCCATTTGTGTGCTTGCACTTTGTCTTCTTCCTTGCTTCTCACGGCCAAGCCAAGATCTTGAAAAAGAAAAAGAAGAAACGGCCCAAAGCCGAGAGAGAAGTGGAGGGAAGAAAAGGTTTCCTAGATTCCGATTGGGAGAGAGAGAGAAAGAAAATGTAAAAGGTGTTTAATATATTTGTTTTTCCAAAAAATAAATACCAAAACCCTTTTACAAATTTCAAAAAGCAAAAGCAAGTAAATGCTTTCCAACTACTACATCAATCAATCAAATTGTCACATCACTCAAAGTGACATGTGATTTGACGCTTGATGTGACTAGCGATTTGACGCTTGATGTGACTTGCGTGCCGTACTCGAATTCGAAATGCGAATGCGCTCGCAAACACTCTCGGGCTTGGGTTCGCTAATTCCAAATTAACGAATTTTCCGTTGCGACGTAATTAAATGATTATACCTAGCGAAATCATTATTCACATCGCTAACGAATTAATTCTAAATTAACTCGTTCACCCGAATTAAAATCTAATTTCAATTCCGCGTCGAAATCCAATTTCGCAAAATATATAAAATAAATTATTTTATCGATTAATTCCAAATTAATCATTCTCTCTCTTTAATTAATATTTTATCCCAGATAAAATATCTCTGTAATTAATCCCAGATTAATTATCTCTCTCATCTAATTAATCCCAGATTAATAAAGTGTGAGTCATACATCATCGTTGAATCTTCGGGAAGCGACCCATGAGATCCCTAGATATGTTGGCAGTAAATACGGTCGTCGGACTATCCGAACACGTAAGTACCTAGTACTACGTTTGTACCGATTTACAAGACAAGGTTGGCTTCTAGCAAAGCGCCATGCCTACCCAATTCTCCAGAAATATCCTTATAGGAATATGTGATCTATATCAGGCGTAGTATACGTAGTATTGCGTATGTCGATCCAGCATCAGATTAGTCACGTGCTAGGCGTGGGGCTGGAATTGTGTCTGCCCCGTACGAAGTATATATCGGATGTCTGGTAACTAGTCTCTATAATCGGATATACATGACCTAGTCATAATATCCCGATAGCTCGAGCATTTAAGAGAACGAGTTTCGTATCCTATATGACCATCATCTCCATATGACTGGAGTGATAATTCCGTCTTAACATCACACCTAATACACTACGATTCTCAATATACCCAGCATTGGCGTACAAAGAACCTGTTAAAGTCCTGGACGACCGCAACCAAAGTATATTGATTGTCGCAAGTATTAGCGGTGCAAGTCTCAGGTTAAGACCAAATACACCTACCCTGATTTCGGACTTCCATAGACACGTAGTCATACTACCAATGGAATTCCGAGGGGGTCTATCCAGAGCGAAGCTGTTTTCCGTAGCATCAGTAAAACAGAACCTCCTATTACACTTGTGTGAGTATCCTATACCCAAATATATGAGAACTATGTCGTCGTGCCCTCACAACGCGCACAAGTGTAATACTAGTCTTTTTTATATTTATCGATGTCCAATCTCGATAATACTCTGACTAGGGATATTAATGATTTATCCTTCGTGGACTGATATTGTCTCATATCATTCTCAGTCCAGGAACAAATCACATGGACCTCCTATCATTTATATATCTTGGTGATCTAATCACAAATGATAAGAGTGCAATCTCATTTGTCACATAGTTAATTTGTACAACAACACCATGATCTGTACAAATAGTGACGCTATGGGTCATAATTCTCCAACAATCTCCCACTTGGCCTATAGCCAGTCGCTCGAGTGGCTAACACCCAAACCATGTATGGTTGGCTCAAACTGCTGAGAAAAGGTTTTCGTCAGCGGATTTACATGATTATCATCTGATGCGATTTATTCGATCAGCACATCGCCACGATGTATAGTCCGAACGAATCAGATGAATATCGAAGTATGTATCTGGATCGTTGATGAGACCATTGATTTTTTAGCTTGTGCTGACGCCTAGCTAAGCTGCTAATAAAATTGTATCTAATCTAATTAGATTTGTTATCGACCCAAATGGCTTCTATTGCTGCCTCAGCTGCAGCAATAACCCGCATTTGTTGTTTATTCGGTAACAGTATCTTGTTTGGAAGATTTCCAGCTCACTGTTCCGTTATTCAATCTTTATAGTACCGTTGTCATGACTTATAGTCATTTTCATGAAAGCCAAGCTTTCACCGATTATATTATGGGAATATCATTTCCAAGAAATGATATATCATCATTACTTAGGACATTCACTGTTAGTGCGCTCCCACTAACCTTCTTATATACACAAGAATTATTTTCGTTTTGAATTAAATCATACACCATTATGATTACATCAAAACGATAATTCCTAGAACTTAATGCTTGCTTCAATCCATCTATGGATCGAATAACCTGCAAACCTAGTTTGCTTGTTATGGTTTGACAAAACCGTCAGGATGTGTAAACATCCTCCGAAATGTTTCCGTTAAGGAAAGCAGTTTTCCCGTTCAGCTGCCATATTTCATAAATGAAACATGCAGCATCAGCAAGCATTGTCGAAATGGATTTGCCGTGGCAACAGGTAAAAGGTTTCGTCGTAATCAACACAATGTTGATAACTCTACCTTTTCGCTACAAGCCTAGCTTAGTACGATGGTATGTTGCCATCCATGTATGTCTTCCTTGAAGACTTATTTAGTACCAATAGGCACAATGCCTTGCGGTACATCAACTAGTGTCTAAACATAGTTGGTATACATGGAATCCACTTCGGACTTTATGGCACTTTGCCATAATAGGGAGTCGATACCTTGTATCACTTCCTTATACGTAGTCAGTTCGTGTTCCTCAAAAGATTGACATCTTTACGAGGTTAGATCAGAAACCCATACCCCATGTTGTTTTCTGACTCTCATCGACCTACGCGGTTCTTGTGTATTCGAAGATTATTGGAATAGTTTCATCCTTGATGAACTATTTGAGTTCCATTAGGACTCGACGCCTGGAATAGTATTGCTCCGATTTTCATCGAGTTTTACTATCCTCCCACTTACCACTGCATATCGGTATTCCTCTAAGGAAAACCGCATGGCGAGCAACAATTAAATTATTCTCTAGTGAGTTGTATAAGTACAATACTTATGGTATCCCTAGGATAGCCTACAATTGGCACTTATCCGATTTGGGTTTTAGTTTGGTATCAACCAAACATATGCCTAGCATACCCAAATATTCAGGAATGAGAAACCTGGTTTCTTTCCCGTTCATATCTAATATGTTATATGTCAAACAGATATTTATGGAACCTTATTCAAAATAAGTTCTGCACTATTTAGCGTATCCGTTGAAGGAAATGGTGGCTCAGAGCGACTCATGTCCAACAAAATTCGGTTTATCCTGTCGGACACACCGTCAAATTGACGTGTTCCGGGAGGAGTCCTCATTGAAAGAATACTATACTCTTTCAAGTATATGAGAAAATTATTGCTTAAGTATTTTCATCATGGTCAAACCGTGATGGTTTAATACTTTACCTGATCTGTTTGTCTATTTCGTGTCGAAACTGTGAAAGTTTCCGATTTGTGTTTCAAAAGAAACACATAACCATACGCGATGCCACATCCGTAAAGGTCACGAAATATTCATATCCACATCTAGCCTAGCTAGACATGGGCCCACTTACGTCACTATGACTGAGGGCTGGCAGATCGATGGCACTTACACTTTTACCAAGTAAAGGTGTTTTAGGCACTTTGCCCAATAAACTAGATTCGTAGACTTTATTTGAATAGAATCAAATTAGTCCTAGTACCCACTCTTCGAAAGTGTGGATATACGAGTCTTGTTTAATTGTGTCCTAGACAACAATGCCACATTCAAGTTTCAACCTGATCAAATCAGTTTGAGCTATTTGTTTGTCATGTTATACGTGTGAGATTTATTTATATTCTAAATATAAATTCTGTTGTTCACATCTAATGTGTTTATCTCAATATCATCTTTATATAATAAAACACTTTAGTGTTCTAGAATATAAAGGTATATCCGCAACAGATTATACACTGATATAGAGATAATGTTTCTAGTCAAACTAGTTACATTATAATAGTTTCCTAATTTACGTACATACCCAAAGGGTAGTTCCTAAACTTAGGTATCTACGGTTAAAACAGTGACTTTCGTCCCGTTTTCAATTCACAGATTAATCTCAATAGAAGTCAGTATCCTGCTCATAGCAGATTCTGAACATCAGTACATATTTATGTACCACACTAAGTATCTAAAATCTAATTTTAATACTAGTTGTGAACATATTTATGACAAACATATTTGAAGTCAGAGCCTTGCTCGTCTTCAATTCCTTCTTAGGATATGTCCTTTTATCTTCCCAGAAGATTATAATGATTTTGCCTTTGCCATTTTCACATTCCAGAAGCCTTTGGCCAAGCCTTGGCCTTTTGGAATATCAAAGTAAGATGTGCCTTGCGCTACTTGCATTATTGCAAACTTTGGCTTTGTCTCCTTGAATATAGCCATTAACTCTCCAAGAGTTTACTATTGCAATAAAAGTACTTCTAAGATCTAATCTATGAAGATCCTTTAATTTCATTATCATACTTTAGGGATCTAATCCTTAGTTCTGATAAAGAAATTAAGGAGTCTATGACAAGTATAATGGATTAAGCACTAAAGTTATCATTACATGAATATTCCAAATATCATGTTCCACTTATTTCCTTAACTCCAGGCTTAGGCCTAATACATTATTTTATCAAGTAAAGTAACTTATTAGTTTCCAGGACCATCCTGAAATTTATACCCAATTTGAAAATTAAAGTCGTTTAAATACATTTCCACCCATGATTATGTCTTAAACACTAATCTTTCAATAATATCTTGACTCTAATAGTCCAACTATTTAATCAACGATTTGTGGTACTATATATTATAATGATTATTATAGTCCAACTATAAAATCAAATATAATTAAATTTATTAACCTCAATTATATTGATTACTATAGTCCAACTATAAAATCAACTATTGATTGAAATTAATTAATTCAAATATATTGATTACTATAATCCAATTATATAATCAACTATAATACAGTCCAACTGTTTATTAAAACAACAATTTAAATATTAGTCCAACTAACATTTAAGTTTAACGACGAAATAATTTGTGATTGAGCGCGTATGGCAAGTAATTAAACGAATATTGCAAATTCAATTCTTGCCTCCCACTATTTTTCGGCGAGCCTCTAACCCTCTGTCGAGTACTCGGGAAACCGTGTTTCCTAGTGGGCTAGGATCCCGTTAAATATCACATAATCTTGACTTTGGCCAACAAATTGTATGATAATTAACTAGGTAGATCTCTAAGATCGATTGAATCCAATCCAATTCCTAGATCCAGTAGGGGGACATTCAAGTCCGAAACATATATCTTATATATGCCAATACATCCAATGTATTGCCTAACATTTTTCCTCTGAATCAACTAAGCCTTGGCTTTGGCACAACAAACTTAGTGATCCCAGTTAAGCGCGACCCATTGACCATGGAAAGCTTCGTAATCAATGTCGATGGACAAGAAGTGGTCTTGACTTTGGCCAACAAACCACAACTTGGACAAGACACTGATATGGAACAAAGCCTTCGTGATTCAAACACATCCTCGACGGACAAAGGCCTTGACTTTGGCCAACCAGCCAATGACAGTCTCGGATCTTGAGTAAGAATCACTCAATGGAAGGAAAAACGCTTAATATTTAGCGAGGGTTTTTCGCGTGCAAATTGGCAACCAATTTATTATCTTTGTTAAGGTTTCATCATCATACACCCTTAAACATGCATTCTAAACACATAATAAAGTGCATATGATAAAATAATAATGATATGCGGATGGATACTTTACATATTGATCCTAGATCAAATCTCTTTTTCTCTCTCCCGCTAGCACAAATATTTCTTCTACCCGTTACACTACACTTCTAAAAAAACCTCATTTACATTGAGGGGAATAGGTGAGAAGAGAATACAAAGAATAAGAAGGTGATAAGGCTGGACACGCAGGTCCAATTAATAAATCAAATTTATTACAACAATTTCTAAAATTGCCCCACCCATCTAATATACATCCGATATACATTATTCATGCATTGCAACCATGTATTCACACAAGGATGTTATCAATCAATCTAATCCAATTAATTAATCTGATAATTAGTGATCATCCAATGTTCAAACAACAATTTGATTTTGCTCGAGTCAAACTCGTTTTGCGAATAAGTACTCAAAGTACGAATTCTTGAATTAAATTAAACTACAAAATTAAATCCAATTCAATTTGTATTTAATACTAATTCACTATTTAATTCCAAATTAAATATTACACTTTATTAACGAACCTTTACGACTTAAATTCCAAATTCAATGTTTATTTAATTAAAGTCCAATGGGCTTTTAATTAATTTCTTTAAGGCGTGGAATTTTGGTCAACTCGGGTCAAAACCAATAACCAAAATCCAATCTGGGATTTACCCCATAAGCCCAGAAATCAATTTTGGCCCATTAGGCCCAATTAAATAATTAAGGTCCATTAAGTCATAATTGGACTTTATGGATGCGGTTTTGGGCCCAATTGGATCCAACCAAATTGGTCTAAACCTAACTTGGTACAACCAAGCCCAAAAGCCCAATTACAACCTTTAAGGCCCAAATCCAATTTAAACCCAATTAATTAACTTATAAAATTCCAAATTCCATAATTAATTAACCTAAGTGTAATACACAATTAATCACCCAATTAACATTTCTAAAACATCAATTAGCCTAATTAATCATGCACTTTAAAATCAAATAGTGTCCAACACAATTTAATCAAAATCAAACCCATTTCATGCTTCAATCCTTCTCGACAATTAGAGGTTTTTCAATCCGATTCGGTTTTAATCCAATTGAATCCACAATCATCATTTCCCAAATCATTTCAACATCATCCAATGAATCAAAATCAAAAAATCACCATGAATTTTTATATCACTATGAATTCGGCCAAGCCATAATTTGGGGAAAAATTGTTCAATTCAAAATTCAATCCAATTAAACCTCAAATCAACATTACCCAATTTTTTTAAGTCATCCAATGATCAAAAAAAAATTACCAAGACAATTAGGGTTTATCCATTTTCGGCCAAGCCAAAGCTTTTGGGGAAAATTGATCCAATCCAATTTTCTTGAAATTGATCATGCACAACTTCAATTCAACCTCATTCAAGCATACTTAATCAAACAATTTAACCAATTCATGCTCAAATCGATTTTGCTCAATTTTAAACCCTAAAAATTTCATGCTTGATATAAGCTCTGATACCATTGTTGGTTTCTAATTAGGTCCCAAGAATGAAATCAAGCACAAAAACGCATGTGAATACACAAAGGAGAATGGAGGAAACATACTCACAATGATCGGTTTGGATGCTACGAAGAACACAAGCCTTCAAGCTCCCTCAAATGTCACGGCAATAGCTTCTCCTTGCAGTGGACTGCTCGGTTTTGGTCTCTTTTACTCCTCCAAGATTCGGCCATTGATGACCTCCATTGAAGCTCCAAGCTTCAAGCTTCAAAAAACGATTCCATGCACATGTGTTCACTGCCCTATCACCTTTGTATTAACCCATTTGTGTGCTAGCACTTTGTCTTCTTCCTTGCTTCTCACGGCCAAGCCAAGATCTTGAAGAAGAAGAGAAGAAGAAGAAACGGCTCAAAGCCAGAGAGAGAAGTGGAGGGAAGAAAGGTTCCTAGAAACCGATTGGGAGAGAGAGAGAAAGAAAAAGAAAATGAAAAGGTGTTTAATATTTGTTTTCCAAAAAAAACAAATACCAGAACCCTTTACAAATTTCAAAAAGCAAAAAGCAATTAAATGCTTTCCAACACTACATCAATCAATAAAATTGTCACATCACTCAAAGTGACATGTGATTTGACGCTTGATGTGACTAGCGATTTGACGCTTGATGTGACTTGCGTGCCTCACTCGAATTCGAAATGCGAATGCGCTCGCAAACACTCTCGGGCTCGGGTTCGCTAATTCCAAATTAACGAATTTTCCGTTGCGACGTAATTAAATGATTATGCCTAGCGAAATCAATATTCACGTCGCTAACGAATTAATTCTAAATTAACTCGTTCGCCTGAATTAAAATCTAATTTCAATTCCGCGTCGAAATCCAATTTCGCATAATATATCGAATATATTATTTTATCGATTAATTCCAAATTAATCGTTCTCTCTCTTTAATTGATATTTTATCCCAGATAAAATATCTCAGTAATTAATCCCAGATTAATTATCTCTCTCATCTAATTAATCCCAGATTAATAAAGTGCGAGTCATACATCATCGGTGAATCTTCGGGAAGCGACCCATGAGATCTCTGATTATGTTGGCAGTAAATACGGTCGTCGGACTATCCGAACACGTAAGTACCTAGTACTACGTTTGTACCGATTTACAAGACAAGGTTGGCTTCTAGCAAAGCGCCATGCCTACCCAATTCTCCAGAAATATCCTTATAGGAATATGTGATCTATATCAGGCGTAGTATACGTAGTATTGCGTATGTCGATCCAACATCAGATTAGTCATGTGCTAGGCCTGGGGCTGGAATTGTGTTTGCCCCGTATGAAGCACATATCGGATGTCTGGTAACTAGTCTCTATAATCGGATATGACCTAGTCATAATATCCCGATAGCTCGAGCATTTAAGAGAACGAGTTCCGTATCCTATGTGACCATCATCTCCATATGACTGGAGTGATACTTCCGTCTTAACATCACACCCAATACACTACAATTCTCAATATACCCAGCATGGCGTACACAGAACCTGTTAAAGTCCTGGACGACCGTAACCAAAGTATATTGATTGTCGCAAGTATTAGCGGTGCAAGTCTCAAGTTAAGACCAAATACACCTACCCTGATTTCGGACTTCCATAGACACGTAGTCATACTACCAATGGAATTCTGAGGGGGTCTATCCAGAGCGAAGCTGTTTCCCGTACCATCGGTAAAAAACAACCTCATATTACACTTGCATGAGTATCCTATACCCAAATATATGAGAACTATGCCGTCGTGCCCTCACAACGCGCACAAGTGTAATACTAGTCTTTTTCGTATTTATCGATGTCCAATCTCGATAATACTCTGACTAGGGATATTTAATGATTTATCCTTCGTGGACTGATACTGTCTCATATCATTCTCAGTCCAGGAACAAATCACAGGGACCTCCTATCATTTATATATCTTGGTGATCTAATCACAAATGATAAGAGTGCAATCTCTTTTGTCACATAGTTAATTTGTACAACAACACTATGATCTGTATAAATAGTGACGCTATGGGTCATAATTGTCCAAAAACACAAACAAGCAAGAATTATACAAGCATGTATATTAAAGAGAGGCAATTAAGCGCATAATGTAAATAGATAGCTAAAGAGGCAATTGAATGCATAATGTAAAAAGATAACTAGAGAGGCAATCATACGTTAAAAATAAACATGCCATGGTGTGATGCAAAAGAAGATAGACAATACAAAAGCAAATAATGAAATAAAAGGGCGTGGCAAAACGTCGTGGCCAAGGTAGCCCTTAGGCTTTTAATCCCTCAAAATGGAGGACCTTTAATCCAACTTGATAAGCCCATGCGCGATGCAATATGATGCATGATTATGCAAGAAGATGACATACAAAAAGCAAATAACAAAATAAAAGGTGCGGCAAAACGCCGTGGCAAAGGTAGCCTTCAGGCATTTTCCCTCGAATAGAGGACCTTTAATCCACCCTAGTTAGCCCATGCGCATTAGAATGCAATACATGCATAAATAGAATAATGATATGCACGAAGTCAATGACATAACAAAAGGTGCGGCAAAACATCGTGGTAAAGGTAGCCTTTGGGCATTTTCCCTCGAATAGAGGACCTTTAATCCACCCTAGTTAGCCCATGCGCATTATATTATCATGCATGTAAAGTAAAGACAATGATGTAGGACTTCATATGCTCGGTCGAACATATCTCACATCCAACCAAACATACTTTGTCCGGCGCGACAAAGTATTGGCGTAAAGGTAGCCTTTTGGCCTTTTCTTCCCTCAAATGGAAAACCTTTAGACCAACATACTAAGCTCATGCGCATTATATCAACAATTACATAAACAACCGACGTACATAAAGTAAAATATGGGATATAAAAGGCGCGGCAAAGTATTATCGTAAAGGTAGTCTTTTAGACTTTTTCTTCCCTCAAATAGAGAACCTTTAGTCCAACATACTAAGCCAATGCGCATCACATAATCAATACAAACAAATAATCGTACAGAAATTAAATGACGGGATATAAAATGCGAATAATATACAAACAAGATAAAACATATCGAAATATGTGCCGTTTGCTCAAGTGGTACGTGGAGTTGTATCCCAAGTACAGACCGCACTACTGTCCAATCAGATTCGGCTACGGAATTTACATCTGGGTTTCCATCCTATATACCACAAGAGACGACACATTTTCCATTCTTACAAGGGCCACGACATGCATCAACAAACGACTCTCATGCAAATAAAATTTAATAAATAATTACGAGATGAATGAAAATAAATTAGAAAGATGCCCTCAGGTCTAACCTTTTATGTCGACTCTCGGAAATGTGTTACAAGGCCGTCGGAAGAGCTAACACTCCGTAACTTTTCTGGTTCACTGGTCCATGTCTTTCCTCGCTGTTTTGCTGCTCAAGCTACTGTTTTCACTCTGTTTTGCTACTGTTTTGCTGCTGTTTTACTGCTGTTTTTTAGTCACTGTTTTTGCTGTATTAGGGGCTATTTTTTAAGGGTTCTAAAGTACAGTTTTTGGTAGTATTGGGGGACTATATGGGGCTGATTTTGTGCATTTTTTAGGGGTATTGGGCTCGGTTTTGGGCAGTGAGGGTTGTGCAGTTCTGGTATTGTCTGTTTAATGCAAGGGCGTTGTGGTTTGTGTTTTAGTGGATGACGTGAAGGCTCTTGGATGCGTGGCAATGTGATGTGCATGGAGGGTGATCTGCTTGGTGAGGGTACATGAGCGTACTGGTCAAAAGGGGGAATTACGTGAGCTGTGGAGGGGCTTACGTGAATGTTTGAGTGCTAGGGGATGTTGTTTATTTAAGGTGTGGGCTGTTATTGTTGAAGAGGTGTGGCAATGAGTTGTGGCTAATGGCGTGTGATGGCTGGTTATTGTGTGTATGTGTCGTGAAGGAAGGGGCATGGCAGTGAGTTGTGGCTAATGGCGTGTGATGGCTTTGAATGATGATGGGAAGGTGCGTGGATGGCTGCTAGAGGTTTCTTGCTTTGAGTGTCTTTTTCGTGAGTGAATGGAGAGATATGTGTGTGGGCCTCCTCATTAGTTTAGGGTTTCATTGTTTATATAGAGAGAGGTAAGAGAGAGAAGGGGCGTGAGAGGGGTATTAGGGTTTGCATGGGTTTTCAAAAAGGAAAGGGATTAAATAATAAAGGGACACATTAATTCATTAAGGGAATGAAATCATGCAATTTTGGGTGGGGATATATTTAAATTGGTTAGTGAATTATTAAATTGGATTTAAATCTTTGGTAATTATAAAGGTGATTTACTTAATTTGGTAGGTGATTTGATTTAATTAGGAATTTAATTTATTTAAATTAGGAATTTAATTTAATTATATTTTAATTTGATTTAATTTAATCTAATTGGATTTAATTTAATTTAATTTAATTTTTTTTTTAAATATGTTTTAATTATTTTTGGATTGGGCTTGGCTTTGTATTTCAAGGGTTTTGGGCCAAGGTTAAATGGTTTGCGGGGTTTTTTTTTGGCTAAAGGTGCTTTAAAATGGAGGTCCAACAAGTGAGGCCGGCGCTAAACAAGCGAATAAAATCTAACAAAAATACTAATTCCCTTCCGACGACCGTTTCCCGCGACTTTCTCGACTTAAAAGGTAGTGTCTCCAAATGAGACTCATTATAGGGACTTACATGCAAAAATGCAGTGCCTAGAGCGTGGTTTTGGAAGTCTGATTAAAGGCAATCCCATGAGCGTTGCTTTTGAAGGGTCTCTTCCAACGGTAAAGTGGCAAAAAGAATTTTATCTCATGCAATGCTTGTGCCACCTTTTTAAACTTGTCGCTCCAGTAGATCCTGAAAAGAAATAAAGAAAATCAGGAGGTCTTGTATGGTGCTTGACTTGGAATGGGAGTTCCATTATGTCAAGCTTCTGGGCGATTTCTTTGATTTGTACTCCCCAAAATAGTGATGTTTCTCCTGAATGCATGAGATCTTCAATATGGTCAGACATTTGCTCCTCCATTTGATTTGCATCTTGCTCCATCATTTCTTTACAGATGAATTTTAAAATTTCAGCATTCAGCTCTTCATCTGTCATCTGTGAAATGCATGCTCCATATGTGTCAACCTGAGGATGTAATGATGTATCTAATTGTAGGTTTTTATCCTCTGTGGTTGGTATGATTGGTTCAGGTAACTCTTCTTCAAACATCAGTGTAATGCATGCTCCAAGATCTTCATTTTGAGGATACAGAGTTTCATCCTCACTTGTAGATGTATTTGGTGCATACAGCTCTGTTTCTTGATCCTTGTCAGAGTCTGATGAATAATAAAAATCAAATCAAGATTTTACTGGTTCGGGCTCCTGAACTAATACCTCAAATTCTTGATTCTGCTCAGCCTCTTCCTCTGTTAAGGTGTCATCGTGATATCTTTGGTACTCGAAGGCTTCATCAGTTTCATCTTAAAATGTTTCGTGAGGTATGTAGCTCTGGTTTTCTGTTAATTGTCTCGTTTGATCTGTCATTCTTTGAATGGATGCTATTTGACTCTGAAGACTTTGTAATTGATTTTGAAATATTTCAAGCATTGCATCCATCTTTTTATCTTGTTTCTTGATCCAATCTTTGAGCATGTTAATCACTTGATCTTCCTCTGATGGTTCTGGTTCTTGATGATGATCGTAGGTAGATGGTGGATATGATGGAGAATAAGGTTCAGTGAAATATGTTGGTTCATCATACCATGAAGGATTCTGATAGTTCTGCCACCCTAAATTATAGTAGTGGTTTATGCTCGGGTGGTTACCATCACATATCTCACATCTCCCCATTGCGTTTTGTTGAGCAAATGTTGTATTGAATGGCTCTGACATCCAAGGATAGTTGTTGGGCTGGACAACAGGCCTCAAAAAACCGGACTGTTACTCCCTGATTTGGGGTGTATCTTCACCTCGTAAAGCTCGTAATTCTTTTATCACCCAATGAAGATCCATTTTCAACCACCTGAAAAATAAAAGAAATAAGTAAAAATTACATATAAAAATAAAGAAAATTAGATACAAGTAAATTAGATAGCTTCAAAATTAATAACGCAAGAAAAATAATTCCCAGACAACGGCGTCAAAAACTTGGTCGGTGAAATCACACACGTAACGCAAGCGCACGTATCGCTCAAGTAGTATAAAAATATCGATCCCACGAGGACTTAATTTCTATTATTCTATTTATTTACATGTATCTAATTAAAGGGAGAAGAGAATGATTGCTTGATTGGTTGGTTGAATGTGGATTTGCTAAATAAATAAATAAATAAAAACACAAAAGAAATACTAAGGAAAATTAAAAAAAAAAAGACACAAACATCTAGGGTTATGATTCCACACAATATTAATCTAATGATGAATTGATTCTCTTATATATGTATAATAAATCAGTTTGCTAACCTGGAACACGAAGATATGCAAAAGCCTCTTTCGATGGTCAGAAGCAAACACCCAAAATAACCCAATTAATCATATTCCTATGTTAACCACGTTATCTGAATTCATTAAGTTCAAGTTCCAATTGTGGCTACCCTAGCCCGACAGGTATATTCCTATCATGTAAGAAAATCTATTAAGGGTTATATATCCTTAAGGGAGATCGTGGGCTATTGAATCTAAGGCTGTAACCTAAAATCCATTTTCCAAGTTTATTTTAAGTTTACCACATCAATCTTATCGGTGATCAGGCAACAATAAGCATTAAGCTTAAGATCCAATAAACAAACTAAAGAATTACCCATAATATAATTAAATCAATTATTAAGCATTTGAATATTGTGTTTCATCACTTCCCTATGGGATCCACTATTAGAAATCTCAGATTATTATAATATGGAAATTTTCAGTGTTACCCAATTGATTTGAACCAGGTATATAGGCGGTGTTATTATTTATCCATAAACCAGTCATATAGGCGGTAATCATCTGTCACCTAAAGACCAATCTTTTAGGTGGTGTCACATTATGTTACATAAATAAAACCAGCCATTAAGTCGGTATCAACTTTAATCTATATTATTATATTACAATTTCCATATTACAAATTAAGTGAGATTAATCTACCTTTACTATTTCTAATTTAGAAATCTCCCTTATTATAATATATAAATTTGTGTGATAATTACCAACCGACCATATAGGCGGTATCCTGAT
Source organism: Zanthoxylum bungeanum (assembly GCA_019454045.1). Taxonomy (NCBI): domain Eukaryota; kingdom Viridiplantae; phylum Streptophyta; class Magnoliopsida; order Sapindales; family Rutaceae; genus Zanthoxylum; species Zanthoxylum bungeanum. The sequence goes on from SKCR01031989.1 coordinate 39,656, forward strand.
TAAGTCAAGTTGTAATTAATTCCAACCGATCATAAAGGCGGTATCCAATTTAGTTAGGTTAAAATCAATTTAATTAAGTCCAATCGACCATAAATGCGGTATCCAATTAAGTCAGGTTTTTAGATAATCTAAATATTACAATTAAGGGAGATTAATCTAAATTATAATAATAAAAGCTTCACCCTTCCCCCAGCAGAAAATTAACTACTAAACATAAAAGAAATGTAAATAAAATAAACTACTACTATTATTGGAAATAAAAGTGCATAATTAAAAGTGCAAAAATTAAATAAATAAAAATAAAATCCTTAAATCCTTATTCAGAACCATAGGAAAGTACTACTATTATTACTAAAAATAAAAATACATAAATTAAATAACTAAAACTAAAAAAACAAGATATAATCCTTAATCCCTTATTAGGAACTTCAGGTAGGTATGAATTTTTGAAATGAAATCAACCTCAATTTATAGGCAAAACTTGGCCCCTCGCATCGCGACGCGCCGTTGATTTTTGACGCGTGGCACACGGTTTTCGGAGATGATGACATGTGGATGTCGACAGAATTATGAGCTGGGCGTCGCGACGTAAAAAAGTTGTGCGCATCACGACGCTGACGTCAACAATGACGCATGTCGATGATGATTATCGGCAGCATGTGATGATGACACGTGTCCGGCGTATTTTAGCAGATTTTTTATGATGTTGACACATGTCCGGCGCATGTTAGCAAGTACGCATGATATCAAGTTTCTTTGATTTTCACACGTGTCCGGCGCACGTTAGCGGTCGCGACGCCCAAATGATAATTTTGCCTTTTTTGTCCTTTTTCGCTATTTTGGCCCTGATTTGATTCGAGTGAGTCCTGAAACCTTATTTATCTGTAAAATAACACAAAACACATAAAAATTTCATAAAACCCAAGAAACAATACAAAATATTAGGTCAAAGGGGCGGGAAATAGTGATATATTTTCCCGCTCATTACATACATGGCACTAAAGTGTGAAGGATCTCACACAAAATCAATGTCATCCTATAATCAAATGATTACATATGCTACTCGACTCGATGAGATTCCTATTGACGGTGGTGTGTACTTCCAACTATTAGGAATCACCTATGAGTCATTCAGTATTCGCTTCAACGAATACCCACATGTCTATACGAGTTTCCAAAACTCATGGTATATCGGGTTAAACCATTGGAACTCCAATTCCAATATACGACATGTGCTAGTCTTCTAGGTTATAGGAATTCGACCGTATTCCAAAACCAACGACTGAGAATATTTACTTTCAAAATAATTTACACCTAGTGTCAAAACTATTCTAAGGTCGATGTCATTCTTAGCATATCTATACATCAATCTAAAAGCATAATGACAATACCGTTAAGAAGGTATGAAATGAAAATATAGTTATTTTATCAATAAATAATAAAATATACAGTTTGGATTTGCACTCCAAGCACCAACTCCATCAAAAGATGCATAAATCCGTTCAAGAGTATGTTCAGAAATGTGAGGTATGTCAATGAATTAAACCATAGACCACGACACCAATGAGATTATTACAGCCCTTACTAATTCATGCACAGGTTTGGGAGGACATCACTCTCGACTTCATTAAAGGGTTGAACACTTCTCATGGCAAAGACACAATTCTGGTGATCGTCGATAGGCCTAGTAAGTTTGCCCACTTTATTCCCTTAACTCACCCATTTACGTCCAAAGTTGTTGTAGAAAAATTTATTGAGGAAGTCGCCAAACTCCATGGAATGCCACGTTCCATCATCAGTGATCTCGACACAATCTTCATCAGTAAGTTCTAGCAAAAGTCTTTCAAACTCTCTGGCTCCAAACTCATGCTCAGTTCAGCTTACCATCCACAAATAGACGACCAAACTGAAGTTGTTAACCGTTGTGTTGAACAATATTTGCACTACTTCGTTCACCAATGGCCACGAAAATGGAGTACTTAATTTTCTTGGGCAGAGTATTGGTACAATACCACCTACCACCCTTCAACGAAAATGACACCTTACCAAGCTCTTTATGGCCGCCTTCCACAACTTATCCCAGCCTATCCGGGGAGCATTTCCCCAGTCCATGAAGCGGATCAAACGCTCTTGCATCGTGATGAGCTACTCCACCAACTCAAGATAAATTTAGCAATTTTTATGAACCGAATGAAGCAACAAGCCGACTCTAAGCGAAGAGATATTCAGTTCGAAGTTGGTGATCAAGTCCTATTAAAGCTCCATCCATATCGCCAGCAAACAGTCAGCCGCTACTATAAACCCTATCCTATTTTGGAGAAGATCGGAGCAATCGCATACCGCCTGTAATTGCCACCTAAAGCTCGAATTCACACCGTATTCCATGACTATTTGCTTAAACCATACAATGGCACTCTAGCTGTAACTCCACTTGACTTACCACCACTTGCAGATGATGGTGTCATAACCCTTTAGCCTCAACAGATACTTGATACACGATGGATTGAGTATGGCGACACCTTCATGGAAGAAAGCTTGGTGCATTGGAGGCATCTACCCCACGAAGAAGCCACCTGGGAGTCCACGGATACTCTTTGCCACCAGTTTCCTCATCTGATGCTTAAGAACAAGCATCCTCTTCTTGGGGTGGGCAAAGATAAGCCCAGAAGATCCTGTTGGACCCCGAGGCCCAATTCACGCTATATGGATTGATGTCTATGTTCAGAAGCCAAGCCCATTTATCCTACTTCAACATCATTTTCTTTTATTGTATTTGCTGGTTTAATATTTGTTTGTTTACTTTTGTCGTAGGGAAGTTATTAGTACGATTGCAATTCATGGGTAGTGGCTGAATGAGTCTCTTACAGACTCGAACACCATTAGGTTCATTTCAGTTTTTTCTTTGATGTATAAATTTGGAAAGAAGACAATGGAAAAAGAGGATCAGAAGTTAATAAATTTGTGGTTCATTCTCACCCAAAGAGAATACTTTATTTGTATTTGTTGTGCTTGTACTGATCGGAACCTATCACTCAAGCTATCAAGTTAGAAATCTCCTTAGGCCAGCAAGCGGGCTCCACCCCTCTTATTGTTGAATCAGACGTGATGACGGTGGTGAAACTTATTAAAGGGACTATTCAGAGTAAAAAATAGATTCCTTGGATTGTATAAGATATCTGCGATTTGATAAAGGCTATGAGTGATGCAGTGATTCAGTTTAAACCAAGAGCTTGAAATGAGGCGGCTTATGCTTTTGTTAAATTGACTTGTAACTATCCAATCAAGGGTTTTTGGAATGAGGATATCCCATATATTATAGTTTGTAACTTAACTGGTTTAATACATCAATTCCAGTTTACTTATCAAAAAAGTCATATTTTTATGTGAAATGATGGTGGTTGATGAGAAAATGAAAATAAATGACGTTGAATCATGTATTTTTACCGACTATAATAAGACAATAATTCCAATCATTTGTAAACATTGTCAACGATACATAAATATGCTTTAATAAATTTAAACTTCAAATGATAATCATTTATATATTTAAATTATGTTTGTTGAGAAAATTAAAAGATAAATTTTATGTGTCTTTAACATTATTGCAAAAGAATTATAGTGTCGAAAGTATTAATTAATTAACATGTATAATTTACAATTGTTACAAACACAAATTGTTTATAAATATTTTTGGCTTTTTTTCCTTCCAAACAGAATATAATGGGTTAAGGTTAGGGGTGAGCAAAACCAGTTTCGGTTCCGGTTCCGTGTGGAACCGGAACCTACCTGGAAAAAATCAGTTCCTAACTTAGTGGAACTGGAACCTACCCAATTAAATAGGGTACCCAATTAATCGATTCCAATTCGGTTCAGCGTGGAACCGGAACCTACCCAATTAAATATGGTACTGTATTAATCGGTTCAAATTCGGTTCCAATTCGATTTCGCATGGAATCAGAACCTACCCAATTAAATAGGATACCCTATTAATCGGTTCCAATTCGATTCTGTTCTGGTTCTGATATACCCTATTTATTTTTTATTGTCAAACTTTGAAAATACAATTATTTCTCACACTTGAATATTACATAATATTCTTGGCAACTGTCCATACATAAATAAAACAATAAATAAAATTGTATATTGCATAATATTTTTGACTCAATACATAATATTCTTTTAGGAAGTGTCTGGGTTTAAATTGGGTTATGAAATTGGGTCTAAATTGGGTTATGAAATTGGGTTTAAATTGTGTTTTAAAACTGGTTATGAAATTGGGTTTAATTTGGGCCTTAATTTGGGTTATGAAATTGAGTTTAAATTGGGTTTTAAAACTGGTTATGAAATTGGATTTTAATTTGGTTTCGAATTTGGTTCAAAACTCGATTCCCAAAACAGGTTCTGATTCCGATTCTGAAATTCGGTTCCCAAAATAGGTTCCGATTCTGGTTCAGAAATTCGGTTCCCAAAACAAGTTCTGATTCCGGTTCTGAAATTCGGTTCCCAAATCAGGTTCCGATTCTGGTTCAAAAATTTGGTTCCCAAAACAGGTTCCGATTTCGGTTCCGAAATTCGGTTCCCAAAATAGGTTCATGTTCATGTTCCGTCTATGACAGAACTGGAACCAGACCGTCTAAATTTGGTTCTTCCATTTTAGAATCGGAACCAGACCGTTTAAATTCGGTTCTTCCACTTTAGAACTGGAATCGGTCTGGTTCCAACAGGCTCAGGTTTCGGTTCCAAACCCGAAAAATCGGTCTAGTTTCAACCGGTTCCGAGTAGAACCGGAACAAGAACCGGTGCTCAGCCCTAGACTTAAGGTAAATTGTAATTTGTAAAGTACGATTAATCATGTTATTTATATGCTTTAATTTTAGGTTTAAATTATTAAATTATTAAAAAGAAATTTATTTTTAATAAAAAAAAAACATATTTCACATCACTTATTATAAAAAAAAAAAACCATACCTATTAAGTTTAAGAATATTTAGTCTCATATTTTTAAAATTCTATTCATCTTTAGTCATTTTTTAACTAATAAGAGGCTTAATCTAATTTTTTCCCATTATAAAGTTTTTTAAAAAAATTAATATTCATGTGAATAGTAAATTTTTTTTTTCATTTAAAAAATTAGTGTGCAAAACCTGATATATTTTAACTCATTGTCTCCCATTTGGACACTGCGTTTTTAATTATTTTTTTTTACACGGATGAAGCTATTTATAATCACATTTATGACTGTGTCCAAATAAATAAACACTCAAACACACACCTAATTGTAAAGTCTGGCCCAATTAATAAGATATTGTCAGCTTTGGCAGCTCAATGATTGGCCCACCAACCGGGTCAGAGGCCAAGCCCACCCAAAAAGCCTCCAATTATTTAAGGGAATATCTTACTTATATGTACATGCTCAAGATCCCTCCTAATCAATATAGGATACTACAATTAGGGATGGCAACGAGCCGAGTATGGTACGGAGATGTCAATACCCGAACCCACCTCGTTCAATCAACGAGTATGAAAATTATTCCCTTACTCGCCCCTAACGTATTGGGCCCCCGTACGGGTCCCCGTTCACATGGGGATTTTACCTATATTTTAATGGGGATTTCAATATCCGTACTTGACGCGTTCAACCAACGGGTTTAAAAAATTATGTTATTACCCACCCCTAACATACCGAGATCTCACGGGCCCCTATCCCTGCGGGGGTTTTTGAGGTCCAACGTCCTCATTGACACATTTCTGGTTGGGATCTGATCTGATACCATTATAAGGTCCGACCCAACTAGTTAAAGATTGTTTGTTTTGGCAACTCAAAGATTATTCGACTTATATTGTAAATTATCATATTATGAAATTATTAGATGTAGCATATTGAAAGTCGGACCATTGTTGAGTTTAGTTGTTTAATCGAAACGGTGATCACATTTAATTGTGGGAATATTTTAAATATTTTTCAACATGATTTTATAATTGTCGTTATGTTTTAAAGTCCTTGAGGCATATTTTGAAATTTTGATTGATCTTCTTTAACTTTTAACCATTTGACTGGTCTTTGAATGAATGGTCGTGACTCTAATTGACAGTAATTTTGTGACTGTTGGTAAAAGAAATTCAGTCATAATGTGCATGAGGGTCAGTAATGTGACTGATGGTCGGCAATTTGATTGAGATAACTAATGTGACTGAGATACTAATATGACTGATGTTATTGTGATTGAGGTAACTAATGTGACCAATATCACAAATATGATTGATGTCACAAATGTGATTAGGATCGGTAATGTAACTGATGTTACAATTGTGTCTATGTTCATTATGACTGAGGTTTGACAATGTGACTAAAATTAAAAATGTGACTGAGATACAATCATGACTAAATTATTAGTCACCTAGCAGATAAGATTGTGATTATTGGTAAAAATATGACTATGGCTAAGTTGTTTATGACTTAAGTAAAATTGTATTGTGATTATGTTTAATGTGGTTGATGGTTGAGAATGTGACTAAGGTAAGTAAAGTGACTGAATTTAAGCAATGTGTGTTGGACAGTTATGACCCATAGCGTCACTATTTGTACAGATCATGGTGTTGTTGTACAAATTAACTATGTGACAAGGAGATTGCGCTCTTATCATTTGTGATTAGATCACCTAGATGTATAAATGATATGAGGTCCCTATGATTAGTTCCTGGATTGAGATGATATGAGACAGTATCAGTCCTCGAAGGATTAATCATTAAATATCCCTAGTCGTAGTATTATCGAGACTGGACATCGATAATGCGGAATAGACTAGTATTGCACTTGTGCGCGTTGTGGGAGCACAACGGCATAGTTCTCATATATTTAAGTATTGGATACTTATGCAAGTGTGATAGGAGGTTGTGTTTACCGATGGTGCGGAGGAAAACAGCTTCGCTCTGGATAGACCCCTCGGAATTCCATTGGTAGTATGACTATGTGTCTATGGAAGTCCAAAATCAGGGTAGGTGTATTTGGTCTTAACCTGAGACTTGCACCGCTAATACTTGCGACAATCGGTATGCTTTAGTTTTGGTCATCCAGGGCTTTAATCGGTTCTGTGTACGCCTCTGCTGGGTATATTGAGAATCGTAGTGTATTGGGTGTGATGTCAAGACGGAAGTATCACTCCAGTCATAGTGGAGATAATGTCACGTAGGATACGGAACTAGTGCTCTTAAGTACTGCAGTCATCGGGATGATATGACTAGGTCATGTTCATCCGATTATAGAGACTAGTTACCAGACATCCGACATGTGCTTCGTACGGGGCAGACACATTCCAGCCCCAGGCCTAGCACGTGACATTCGATACTGGATCGCAATACGCAATACTATGTATACTACGCCTGACATAGATTATATATTCTAGTAAGAATATTTCTGGAGAATTGGGTAGGCACGGTGCTTTGCTAGAAGCCAACCATGTCTTGTAAATCGGTAAGCACGTGGTACGAGGTACGCACGTATTCGGATAATCTGATGACCGTATTTACTGCCAACATATCCAGGGATCTCTTGGGTCGCTTCCCAAAGATTCACCGATGACAGTTGATTCGAATTTAATTAATCTGCGATTAATTAGAGAGAGAATTAATCTGGATTAATTAAGAGAGAGAAAATTAATCTAGGATTAATTGAGGTATTATTTAATCTGGGATTAAATGTGTTCGGAAGAGAGAGAACGCGATTAATTTGGAATTAATCGGTAGAATAAATTTAATAGTTAAATTTGATTTTTCTATTTAATTTATTCGTATGGGCTAAAATTAATATATCGGATATTTAATATGAATTGGATTTCGTTACGAAATTAAAGTCGGACTTTAATATGAACGAACGAATTAATTTAGAATTAATTCGTAGACGACATTCGTAATATATTTGCGAGGCATCGTTATTTAATTAAATTAGATTTAATTATTTAGCGACGAGAATTCGTTTAATCGGATTAAAAGGATCCGAGCCGCGGCAAATGTTCGTAGAGACATTTGAATTTTGAATTCAAATGTGGGGCCCACTTTAATGTGGTAGTTGGGAGGGTAGTTGGCATTTAAGCCAATACCACTTGCTTTTTATCTACATGGTTTTGGTTTTTAGAAAACCAAGACCCAACTACCAAGTTTGGGTGAAAAGGGTAAAACCCTTTTACCAAAACTAACTCTCACACACTTGACACACCTTGTAACACATTTTGGAAATGAAAAACCCTAAAATCCTCTCAACTTGGGCGTGAGCTTCTTGCCTTCCTCTCTTTGATTTGTGGCAAAATCAACAAAGCTAGCACTTAGATTGGAGAAATCAACTAAGGTGATAGGGAAACCACTTCAAGAGTTGGAATCATCAACAAAGGAAGGATCTTGGAGATCTTCCTCCCAAAATTTTAAAGCTCAAATCCATTCAATGTAAGTAATTCCGCAACTTATAATGAATTTATGAACATGTTTTCATGCTTATTAGATCCTTGGCATGTTCTAGGAACACTTACAATGGTATCAGAGCCAATTTTAAGCATGAAAATATTAGGGTTCATGAGACTAAAATTTGGGGCTTTTATGTTTTGAGCATGATTTCTTCAAATTGATGATTTGAGCATGCTTAGATTATGTTAACTTAGAGTTGTGCATGATTAGATTTGAAATAAATTGATTGGATCAAAAATTTTAAAATCCATTAGCATGGCCGAATGTCCTTCACAGTGCACTGCAATTTTTTGATTTTTGTAACATGAAATGAGTGTTTAAATGCATGTTTAAATGTTGATTGTTGGTTTGATTAGATTAGAATCAAAGTCAATAATGTTTATGTTAAATCAAAGAGCATGTTGAGCATGAAATGATGTGTTTTAGCTTCAATTTGTGTTGAGCATGAATTGATGGATTAAGCATGATTAATTAAGTTATTGGTATTTTGGAAATATTGAGTTTAATTAATTAATCATGGCTAATACACTTTAATTAAAATAATTGTGATATTGGAATATTATAATTATGTTAATAAGCCTTTAATTAGAATTGGGCTAAAAGTGTGTATTTGGGCTTAATGAGCTGGTTTGACTAAGTTTGGTTTTGGACTTTTGGATTGGATCCAATTGGGCCCAAAACCAATTCCATAAAGTCCAAATATATCACTTGACCTTAAAGAATTTAATTGGGCCTAATGGGCCTAAATTAATTTGTAGGCAATAGGGTGATTCCTATTGGGCCTTGGCATTTTGGGTTTGATCCATTATGGCCAAAGCCCATGCCTTAAGAATTAATTAAAAGCCCATTGGACTTTAATTAAAATGACATTGGATTGTTATTGGGCCTTTGAGACCCATTAAGATTGGATTTGGAATCCAAGTCTTTAAGGCTTATAAGTAAGTGTATATATTTAATTTGGAATTAAATTGGAATTAGTATTGAATACAAATAAATTGGATTTAAAGTTGTAGTTCGATATAATTCAAGAATACGTACTTTAAGTATTTATTCTTAAACGAGTTGGACTCGTGCAAATCAAATCGTTGTTTGAACATTGGATGGTCATTAATTCAAAGATTAATTAATTGGATTAGATTGATTGAATAACATGATTTGTATGAATACATGAATGTGTTGTATGAATAATGTATATCAGATGGATATTAGAAGGGCGAGGGCAATTTTGGAAATTGTAATAAATTTAGAATTTATTTAAATTGGACCTGCGTGTCCAGCCTTTTATCTCCTTATTCTTTGTATTTCTCTTCTCACCAATTCCCCTCAATGTAAATGAGGTTTCTTCACTGTATTAAGTAATTGGGTAGAAGTTAGAATAGTTCTAGCCGGGGAGAGGAAAGGGAGTGATTTGTTCTAGGAACAATTTGTGACATATCCATCCGCATATCATTATTAATTTATTTATTTATACGCGCTTTATTATGTATTTAGAATGCATGTTTAAGGGTGTATGATGATGAGACCTTAACAAAGATAAAAATTGGTTGCCAATTTGCATGCGAAAAACCCTCACAACATATTAAGCGTTTTTCCTTCCGTTGAGTGATTCTTACTCAAGATCCAAAGTTGGCATTGGTTTGTTGGCCAAAGTCAAGACCTTTGTCAATTGCGGATGTGTTTGAATCATGAGAGTTTTGTTCCATGTCGGTGTCTTGTCCAAGTTGTGATTTGATGGCCAAAGTCAAGATCACTTCTTGTCCATCGACATTGATTACGAAGCTTTCCATGTCAATGGGTTTTCGCTTAACTGGGATCATTAAGTTTGTTGTGCCAAAGCCAAGGCTTAGTTGATTCAGAGGAAAAAGGTTAGGTAATATATTTGATATATTGGCATATATAAGATATATGTTTCGGACTTGGATGTCCACCTACTGGATCTAGGAATTGATGAGATCCAATTGATCTTAGAGATCTACCTAGTTAAGTATCATACAATTTGTTGGCCAAAGTCAAGATTGTGTGTTATTACGAGATAGGTTATGCATTTAGCTAGTATGCAAACTAGTTTCCCGAGTACGTACGCAACAGAGGGTTAGAGGCTCGCCGAAAAATAGTAGGCGAGAATTAAATTTGCAATATTCGTTTAATACTTTCATACGCGCTCAATCAAATATCATTCGTCAAATATTATTATATATTAGTTGGACTAATATTCATTGTTTTAATTAACAGTTTGACTGTATTCAAACTTTCATTTATAATGATTATATAATTAGATTATAGTAATCAATATATTTGGATTTTACCGATCATTTATAATGATTATATAATTGGATTATAGTAATCAATTATATTTGATTTTAACCAATAAAATTGTAATAAGTTATATAGTTAGACTATAGTAATCATTACATTAGATTGTACCTGAAATCGTTGATTAAATAGTTGGACTATTAGAATCAAGATTAAATTGAAAGATTAATGTTTAAAACATTATCCTATGGAAAATGTGTTTAAACAACTTTAATTTTCAAATTGGGAATAAAATTTCAGGATGGTCCTGGAAACTAATAAGTTACTTTATTTGATAAATAAAATACAATTAGGCCTAAGCCCAGAGTTAAGCAAATAGTAGAGCATGATCTTTGGAAGATTCATGTGATGATAACTTTAATGCTTATCCATTATGCTTGCCATAATGACTCCTAATTTCTTAATCAGAAGTAAGGATTAGATCCTTAAAGTATGATAATGAAATTGAAGGATCTTCATAGATCTATTCTTAGATCTTAGAAGTATTGAATTGCAATAAACAACTCTTGGAGAGTTAAGACTATTCTCAAGGAAACCAAAGTCAAAGTTGCAATAAGGCAAGAAGGAGAAGCGCAAGGCGCACCCTACTTCGATATTCTAGAAGGCCAAGGCTTGGCAAAGACTTCTGGAATATGAAAAGGGCAAAGGCAAAATCATTATAATCTTCTAGGAAGATAAAGGACATATCCCAAGATGTCTGCCTAAATTGTGCAAACGGGGTCATTGAAGCATGACTGCCGTATGGACAAAGCAGACATGAAGGAATAGAAGACAGGAACAAGGTTCTGACTTCAAATATGTTTGTCATAAATATGTTCACTACTAAATAAAAATTGGATTTTAGATACTTAGTGTGATACATAAATATGCATTGATGTGCAGAAATCTTATGTGAGCAGGATACTGACTTCAGATGAGATTAATCTGTGAATTGGAAAGGGACGACAGTCGCGTGTTTCAACCGTAGATACCTAAGTTTAGGAACTACACTTTGGCTGTATACTTAAATTAGGAAACTGTTATAAATAACTAGTTTGACTAGAAACATTATCTCCATATCAGGGTTTAACCCGTTGCGGGTTTATACCTTTATATTCTAGAACACTAAAGTGTTTTATTTTATAAAGATGATATTGAGATAAACACATTAGATGTGAGTAACAGTATTTATATTTTGAATATAAATAAATCTCAAACATATAATATGCGACAAACAAATAGCTCAAACTGATTTGATCAGATAAGAACTATTAGTTTGGCAGTACTGTCTGGGACACATTAAACAAGACTCGTATATCCACACTTTTGAAGAGTGGGTACTAGGACATATTTGATTCCACTCAAATAAAGTCTACGAATCTAGTTTATTAGGTAAAGTACCTAAAATACCTTTTACTTGTGAAAGTGCAAGAACCACTGATCTCTAGCCCTATTCATAGTGAAGCAAGTGGGCCCATGTCTAGCAGGCTAGAGGTGGATATGAATGTTTCGTGACCTTACGGATGTGGCATCGCGTTATGGTTATAGTTTCTTTTGAAACACAAATCAAAACTTTTAGAGTTTCGACACGAAATAGACGAACAGATCGGCTAAAGTATTAAAACATCACGGTTTGACCATGATGAAAATACTTAGCAGTAAGTTTCTCATATACTTGAAAGAGTATAGTATTCTTTCAATGAGGACTCCTCCCGGAACACGTCAATTGACGGTGTGTCCGAACGGAGAAACCAAATTTTGTTGGACATGATAAGGTTAATCATGAGTCGCTCTGAGCTACCATTTTCCTTCAAAGGATAAGCATTAACAGCGCAATACTTATTTTGAATAAGGTTCCATGAAAATCTGTTTGACAGATTTCATATAGATATGAACAGAAAAGAAACTAGGTTTTCTCACTCCTGAAGATTGGGATGCTGGGCATATGTTTGGATGATACCAAACTAGAACCCAATTTGGATAAGTGCCAATTGTAGGTTATCCTAGGGAAACCAAAGTATATTACTTATACAACTCACTTGAGAACAATGTAATTGTTGCTCACCATGCGGTTTTCCTAAGATGAATACCGATATGCAGAGTGGTAAGTGGGAGGATAGTAAAACTCGATGAAAAATCAGAGTTATACTGTTCAAGGCACCAAGTCCTTAATGGAACACAAACAGTTCATCAAGGATGAAACTGTACCAGTAATCTTCGAATACACAAGAACCGCGTAAGTAAGAGAGTCAGAAAACAACTGGGTATGGGTTTCTGATCTCACCTCAGAAAGATGTCAATCTTATTGAGGAATACGAACTGACTACGTATGAGGAAGTGATACAAGGTATCGACTTCCTATTATGGCAAAGTGCCATGAGGTCCAAATGGATTCCATGTAATAAACTATGTTTGGACACTAGTTGTTGTACCGCAAGGCATGTGCCTATTGGTACTATATAGTCTTCAAGGAAGACATACGTGGATGGCAGCAATACCAACGTACTAAGCTGGGCTTGTAGCGGAAAGGTATCGTTATCAACATTGCGTTGATTACAACGAGATCTTTTACCTGTTGCCACGTTAAATCCATTTGGATAATGCTTACTGATGCTGCATGTTTCAATTATGAAATATGGCAGCTAAACTGGAAAATCGCTTTCCTCAAAAGGAAACCTTTTTGGAGGATGTTGTACATCCTGACGGTTTTGTCGTACCAAAACTAGCAAACAAGGTTTGCAGGTTATTCGATCCATGTATGGATTGAAGTAAGCATTGGGTTCTTGGAACTATCGTTTTGATGTAATCATAATGGTGTATGATTTGATTCAAAACAAATATGATTCTTGTGTATATAAGGAGGTTAGTGGGAGCGCACTGACAATGATGTCCTAAATAATGATGATATGTCATTTCTTAGAAATGATATTCCCATATTAAAATCGAAGAAAGCTTGGCTTTCATGAAAATTCTCCGTAGAATTCTTGGGAGAAACAACATTTATTCTAGGAATAATAACTACTGGGATAGATTTAAAATTGTTAACACTCTCTGAGAACTCGTACATTGAAAAATGTATGTGACCTAGTGTCTCATACGCTTTGAGCATATGGAGTCACAAACAGGTCAATCCAAGTGATAGTCACTGGATTGATATTAAGAACATCCGTTAGTATCTTAGAGAACTAAGTGATGTCTTAGACTATGGAGAATGATAACTTGAAGTGACTAGGATCACTGTTGTAAGTTTCCTAACCGATAAAAACAACTGTACAATACAGTTTGAATAACGGAAAAATAAGCTGGAAATCTTCCAAGCAAGATGATGTTGCCGAATAAACAACAAATGCGGGTTATTGCTGCGGCTGAGGCAGCAATAGAAGCCATCTGGGTCATTAACAAATCTAATTAGATTAGATATAGTTCTGTTAGCAGCTGAGCTAGGCTACAGCGCAGAATAAAGAATTAATGGTCTCATCAACGATCCAGATATATACTTCGACTATTCATCTGATTCGTTCGGATCATACATCGTGGCGATGTGATGATCGAATGAACTGTATCAGACGATAATCATACAAATCCGCTGACGAAAGCATTTCCTCAGCAGTTTGAGCGAACCGTACATAGTTCAGGTGTAAGACACTCGAGTGACTGGCTATAGGCCAAGTGGGAGATTGTTGGACAGTTATGACCCATAGCGTCACTATTTGTACAGATCATGGTGTTGTTGTACAAATTAACTATGTGACAAGGAGATTGCGCTCTTATCATTTGTGATTAGATCACCTAGATGTATAAATGATAGGAGGTCCCTATGATTAGTTCTTGGATTGAGATGATATGAGACAGTATCAGTCATCGAAGGATTAATCATTAAATATCCCTAGTCGTAGTATTATCGAGACTGGACATCGATAATGCGGAATAGACTAGTATTGCACTTGTGCGCGTTGTGGGAGCACAACGACATAGTTCTCATATTTTTAAGTATTGGATACTTATGCAAGTGTGATAGGAGGTTGTGTTTACCGATGGTGCGGAAACAGCTTCGCTCTGGATAGACCCCTCGAAATTCCATTGGTAGTATGACTATGTGTCTATGGAAGTCCAAAATCAGGGTAGGTGTATTTGGTCTTAACCTGAGACTTGCACCGCTAATACTTGCGACAATCGGTATGCTTTAGTTTTGGTCGTCCAGGGCTTTAATCGGTTCTGTGTACGCCTCTGCTGGGTATATTGAGAATCGTAGTATATTGGGTGTGATGTCAAGACGGAAGTATCACTCCAGTCACAGTGGAGATGATGTCACGTAGGATACGGAACTAGTGCTCTTAAGTACTGCAGTCATCGGGATGATATGACTAGGTCATGTTCATCCGATTATAGAGACTAGTTACCAGACATCCGACATGTGCTTCGTACGGGGCAGACACATTCCAGCCCCAGGCCTAGCACGTGACATTCGATACTGGATCGCAATACGCAATACTATGTATACTACGCCTGACATAGATTATATATTCCAGTAAGAATATTTCTGGAGAATTGGGTAGGCACGGTGCTTTGCTAGAAGCCAACTATGTCTTATAAATCGGTAAGCACGTGGTACGAGGTACGCACGTATTCGGACAATCCGATGACCGTATTTACTGCCAACATATCCAGGGATCTCTTGGGTCGCTTCCCAAAGATTCACCGATGACAGTTGATTCGAATTAGAATTAATCTGGGATTAATTAAGAGAGAGAATTAATCTGAGATTAATTAAGAGAGAGAAAATTAATCTAGGATTAATTGAGGTATTATTTAATCTGGGATTAAATGTGTTCGGAAGAGAGAGAACGCGATTAATTTGGAATTAATCGGTAGAATAAATTTAATAGTTAAATTTGATTTTTCTATTTAATTTATTCGTATGGGCTAAAATTAATATATCGGATATATTAATATGAATTGGATTTCGTTACGAAATTAAAGTCGGACTTTAATATGAACGAACGAATTAATTTAGAATTAATTCGTAGACGACATTCGTAATATATTTGCGAGGCATCGTTATTTAATTAAATTAGATTTAATTATTTAGCGACGGGAATTCGTTTAATCGGATTAAAAGGATCCGAGCCGCGGCAAATGTTCGTAGAGACATTTGAATTTTGAATTCAAATGTGGGGCCCACTTTAATGTGGTAGTTGGGAGGGTAGTTGGCATTTAAGCCAATACCACTTGCTTTTTATCTACATGGTTTTGGTTTTTAGAAAACCAAGACCCAACTACCAAGTTTGGGTGAAAAGGGTAAAACTCTTTTACCAAAACTAACTCTCACACACTTGACACACTTGTAACACATTTTGGAAATGAAAAACCCTAAAATCCTCTCAACTTGGGCGTGAGCTTCTTGCCTTCCTCTCTTTGATTTTGTGGCAAAATCACAAAGCTAGCACTTGGAGAAATCAATTAAGGTGATAGGGAAACCACTTCAAAGTTGAATCATCAACAAAGGAAGGATCTTGGAGATCTTCCTCCCAAAATTTTAAAGCTCAAATCCATTCAATGTAAGTAATTCCGCAACTTATAATGAATTTATGAACATGTTTTCATGCTTATTAGATCCTTGTCATGTTCTAGGAACACTTACAATGTGACTGAAGCAAACATAATACAACTTTTAGTCACTAATGTGATTGAGGTAAAAATGTAATTATAACGAAGGTTAATATGAAGTCCGTGCGACATAACAACTTTGGATTCAAATTCATCCTTACATGAGTCTGAATTTGAGAAAAAATTGTTGATGAAAGTTGTAGGTATGAATGTTAAGTGTATATATATATATTTGTGTGACTTATCATTGTGATTATAGATAAAAATATGACTATGGTTAAGTTATTTGTGACTTAAGTAAAATTTTATTGTGACTATACTTAATGTGATTGATGGTCAACAATCTGACTGAGGTAACTATGTGACTGAATTAATTACTAATGTGACTGAGGTAAAAATGTGATTATAGCGAAAGTCAATGTGAAGTATGTGCGACCTAACTACTTTGGAGCTATTTTCATCCTTATGTATATCTGAAATTGAGAAAGGTTTGTTGATGAAAGTTGTAGGTATGAATGTTAATTATATTTATATTTTTATATTTTATGATTTGGAATTCGAATGAAAGGGATAAAAGTGTTTGAAAATGTTAAGTATATGTATATTATTATTCCTTATAAATGTAAGGGTCAATCATTTTTACCCATTTTGGTGACAATAGATCTTATTTTTAAGATGCTGATTTATAGATTTATAATATGTATTTTTTATGAAACATTTTATATTTTGAGAGATATTTATGTTTTAAAATAAATTAGGAAAAAATAAATGATTTTTTAATAACACACACCCAACTGCGCGTGGGGTGTGTTTTATTATTATTTTTATTTTTGAAATTTTTTTTATTTTTGTTTTTTGTCCCTTTTATTAATTTTCACACATAGGATTAATTGTAAATTTTTAAGTTTGACTATGATTAAATAGGAAATACTCTATCCTAATAGGGGTGTTTTTTTTTAATAAAAGCCTCAATTTTAAATCATTGATATTAGAGCCTAATATTTTTCAAATACATTTAATCACCAAGAAAATATAATGGATCGGTGATGTGATATTACTGATTAATAAGCATATGATAAGTGTGTAGTATTAATTATAACTAGCATCTATTTGATAATTTTTTAATAATTTAATATATATATATGACAAAATATTATAGGATGATTGTATAAGTTGCATTATATCACCAATATTTTGTAGAATTTTTAGGAAGCATTAGTATAGTGTTGTGTTTTTTTAATTTCCTGATTTTAATTGTCAACATCTTCAATGTACGATCGAAACAAACAAAAGAAACTCCCAACAACAGCAACAGTTCCAATGGCATAAGATAATGGATTTTTTTTTTTTTTTTTTTTTGAAGTATAAAGAGATGGACTTTCAATATAAACAAAATAAAGGGATTTGATGTTTGGATTTTACACCACCGATTTCATTTTTAATGTATTTTTAGTTTTTTTTAAAAAAAAAAATTTAGAATTTTGATTAATGATTTTGTGTGAAAAATAGAATGAATCTGTTAGAAACAATGAAAAAAGATATAAGAATTTACATAAATTTTAAAAAATTATTACCTGAAAAATAACACCAATATCCCAAATTTATTATATTTTTTAAAATAAAATAAATATTTCTAATTGTATCAAAATGATTTTTGCTCATATTGGTTTAATTAAAGATTTTTTAATCATGAATGAATAATTTTTTTTTTGATGATTTTTGAAAATTTTTAAGATATGAGCTTTCTAATTTTTTTTTTTTTAAATTTCAATCGCATGAATTGTTTATTTTACCCTCACTGATTAACTCCAATTATTCACTGATTATTTTCGGTTAATCATTTTCGGTTAATCATTTGTTACCGAATTCCAATTAAACTGTCAAGCAATACTATGCATATTTTTATGATTAACAAAGAATGATGTTTTTAATCTCCTTTTTTCCTTTTAGATCAGTTGATCACAGTTCCATAAATGATTTAAGTTAATACAAAATAGAAAAAAAGGATGGGGTAGAGAGCTCAGGAAATTGAGGATACAATACAAGGGCTATATTGAAACTAATTTATAAAATTGGGCAAAACTGCAGAAATACGTATATGCTTGATTTCTCAACTGATAGTCAAAATTGGAGATTATCTTTGCAACCATATCTTATGAGAGCTTTAGAGGATGAACCGCAACCCCATTTCGAGCAGCAGGAAGACACCCCCATCTTCCTAGACGAGGTTCCTGTTGCAAATGTATTCGAAAGCATTAGACCTGAACTGAAATGCAGGAATAATGAACACGAAACTGACGACTTGATTTTTACTCTTGCTCCACAAAATGGTTAAGAAGTATGTATCAGAGCTCCAATGCTTATTTTTGTTTTAAAAAAAATGCACAAAGAAATGAGTAGTAATGTCATATTAGGACATTCATAATGGATAAACATGTTACCTGCCCTACGCCAGCAACGAGGAACTGTCCAGATTTTGCAAAAGCCAGGGAGTTCACAAACCCGACCTGCATCACACACAATTTCAGTAAGCACCAAACAAGACTTGCAGTAGATTTTAATCTCAATATGTACCATATGAAATTACCTAATAAAACTGACATCATAAAATAGCACATATAAGTAATGAAGTATGCAACAGAACACACAGCAGCTGTAAAAGGGGGCACTTAAATATAGCCATTTTATGGGTTCAGTTGTAGTTCATATATATATAAGTAACAGGGAAAAACCAACATAGAAGTGACTCAAGCAACCAGTGTTCTAAAACGCGCTAGGCGCTAGTCGGGCGGCGACCCAGCGCCTAGCGCCTAGGGCGCCTACGCGGGGCCTAGGAAACTAATCGGAAATAGAGAATTTTCATAATTAGGTTTAAGATTTGGAGTGATTTTGACAAATTAATCATAGGAAAATGTTGTTTGAGCAATGGGTAAGATTTATAGAGGGTCAATTTCATGAGAAACTAACAAAAATTGAAGAAATTATGGTTTTTTAAAATTAGGGTTTATGCATCAATTGGGGATTTTTAAAATTGATGAGTTAGAGAGTTTATTTTGTAAAATTAAGGTTAGGGATAAGATTAGGGTGTAAAATCCGACCGGAAAACATCATCAATTTTGAATTCTGAGTCGGTCAACGGCGGTTGACCGACGGTCAACGGCCGTTGACCGACGAATTTCGCGGCCAAAATTTGCCGGAATGGGCAGAAAATGCCGCCCATTCCGGCGACCGCCTGGCCCCAACGATTTGGGGCCAGGCGCGGCGGCCATAGGCCGCCGAGCCTATACGCGCGCCTAGGCGCGCCTAGGCGGCGCGTTTTAGAACAGTGCAAGCAACAGACACAGTAATGGAGTTTAAGCTTAATGCAAGGGAGTCAACATATCAGATTACCACTAAGAATGTAGAAATCAAAACCTTAAAACTATTGACAGAATATAGCTAGCCTAACCAGTAATCAGCAGAACCCTCGTCAATATATATTTAAATTCATATCATTGTTTTTCCTTACAAGGACACAATTTCCATCTATCTGCAAAACCCCTAAAAGTCCAAATCCCCAAAAAGCAAAGGAATACTTCAAATTGCCTAGAAAGCTATCAAGATTAGAAAGCTTAACTGTAAAATTAACCTTCATGTAACCAAGTAAAAACACGACCAATGTTAGTAGTTTCGAGACTTCCCACAATTACTTTTAGCATAAATTTGATTTTTTGTCACTGGAAGTAGCCGCAGTCATAGAGCTATATTAAGCTTGCACACAGTAGTATGCTATTGAGGTATCAAGCCAAAACTCTTAGTTTTTGTTGTAAGATATAGGGCCATTTATATAAGGTGTGAACATACCAGTGGAAGGTCGTACAAGGGTTGAATATATTTGGCTTCACTTTTAATAGCCCATAGACGGACAGAACCATTACCCGCTCCTGAAGCAGCAAGATCACTACCTCCACATACAGTGACTGAACTTACCCAGGAACCTGCCAATGAAGAATGATGGTTTCCAGGGTTGTGATCACCATTATCTGCAGGGATGAAAAAGCATCTCAGCAGAGTTTCTTTTTCCTTTTTACAATAAGAAAAGAATCCCAATTACTCATAAACACAAATTAAGAACAGAAAAAATGCAGGGCCCCTCTATTTCCTCCATCTCACTCATGGTGAAACTAATAGTATAATGACATGCCGTTGCAAACATCTATAACACACTTTTCCCAGCAAAAATCTGGCATAGCAAACAGATGACACAACACTCGTGACCACTCATTTCTGAATCATGCCGACACCAGTAACAGTGTATTCTTAATTGTGAAACCATGTTCAAGTTTCCATGCAGACACTGTGTCCATTTAAAAAATTAACTTGTACTTGTATCTACAGATAACAGTTAATGACTAGAACCAGATTAAGTTACTGCAGATTACCTGAATGTCCATTAGAGATTTTTCCATTATCTTGTTCAAAATTTTTGTGGCTAGCCAACAGAGGGTGAGCATTCTTCACAATGTACACTGGCTTCTTTCTCAGTAAGTTCCATAACTCAATACTTCCATCATCCGAGCCAGACAAGAATTCATCATTACTGATAAAACAACAACATTCCAGAGATGATGTAGGAGCACGAAATACTAACCGCGACTCCTCAGGGACCTGGTTAAAAAAGATGGCTACAGAAGTATTAATGAAGATTTCTAAGACATAAATTCCCATCATAATGCAAAGTCACAAACACTCACACAAAGGCACAGCAAAAAATGCTTCACAATAACTAAATCAAGTAAATAGCACAAAAGCAGCTCATGCTTTGTGAGTTTTTGACTTGGATAAAGTAAATCCTCAATTTAGCAACCCCAAAAGAATCAATTAAGAAAATTCGTGCTTACCTTCCACAATTGCATGCTCCGATCACGTCCAACTGTTAACACACGTTCTTTGCGTAGGCAATCAACAGTCAGTATTTCGCTTTGATGACCAAATAATGTGGTTATGTAAGCTCTGTCTTCTGCATTCCATATCTTGACTGTTCGATCAAATGAACCAGAAAAAACTTCAGAAGTTCCTTGCCTAAAAGTTAAACAAGACACAGGTCCTCTGTGACCTGGAAACGCCTGTAAAGCATGATTTAAAGATGAGAATAGCAAGATAGAAGTGAGAAAAAATGTTTTTTGAAACAATGGCCAACAGTTGAGGCAATTTTGATGAAGCATCATATCAGAAGATTCAGAACAACAGATATAATGTGTGTGAAAGACTGAGTAAGGCTCAAAAGCTTCCCATATTTTAGGACATTGCCGCAGATACTTGAATATTGACCTAAAGCAAAGTTATCTGGCTAGGGAACACAGCTAGACCATTAAAATACCAAGTCCATATCGTTTTTTACTTGTCTTAAAGATATAAATATCAAACAACAATACGGGTCCTTGCTAACGAGGGCAGCTAAAAGTCTATTAAATGCCATGAGTTCCCAAAGCTAATTCCAATTTAAATATTATTGTCCAAATCGGCAAATCGGCAAATCGACAAATCAAAAATAGTGTTGTCCACGACCCCAAGCTAAATCCAATTTAAATTTATTGTTTGAATTGGCACCTTGAAAATAACTTAAATGACCAAGGAAATTCCCTAATGACGACTAAAAAACAAATTTACCTGTATATGCTCTCGAGTACGGCTGTCCCACAAATGAATATGGCGATCTAGGCCTCCACTTGCTAAATATCGACCATCAGAGCTAACAGCCAGTGCCAAAATATGTTTACTATGCTTTGTAGCCCGACCTTGTGGATCTTTGGCCCCATGGGACTTCAGAACTTCGTCACTAGGCCACAAATATTTTACTCCTTTCCCACTATCAACATCCCAATGTAAAATGCTGCCATCTTTGGAAGCTGAGAAGCCCTTTGAGTCATCCTCAGACAGAGCTATAGCAGTAACAGATTGCTGGTGATTAACCATGACCCGGAACTCATGAGTAGCTTCAGGCTTTTGAACCCTGAATTGTGCACATAAAACAACATATGCTGACGCCAACTAAAACACAATATGCATCAAACCATACTTAATATATCGTTGATTAGGAAAAAAGACAGTGCAAGAATCAAGAATTTGAATCAGAACTACTCAGTGGTATCAGAACTTCATAGGAACCAGATATATAATTACTACAATCCGATACTTCAACATTCTCAATTAAGAAATTAAAAATAAAATGTCCAAAATAAGTAATCAAATGCCACAGTGGTTAAGATTTCATAAATATTATTACCTTGAAGCAATGGCTCTCCTAACTCTGCCACTCTCCTCCAACTGCTCCTGCTGCAAAATCTTCGCCACAAGCGAATCCCTTTCCCCTTCCTTCTCTCCCTCGTCTCCATCTTCTTCCTCCTCTTTTTCCCTCCTCGCAATTTCTCTTATCTCCTCCAAACGCTTCGTTGCAAGCCTTTTTCTCTTTTCATCTGCAGTCTCCTCCTCGCCCTCGCCCTCGCTCTCGCTCTCCTCCAACCCAGCTTTCGCAACTTCATAGTCATAGTCTTCCGACTCTGCGGACTCAATGTCATCGTCAACAAAGTCAATTTTTCTCCTCTTCTTTGGTTCCCCCGCAAAAAACGGATCTTGGTTTATTGAAAATTTGCCCTTGCCCTTTTTGGCTGCTTCCTTATTCTTAGTGTTTTTGTACTTCATGAGTCAATCGCTAAGATAAAAGGTACTGATAAGACTGTTCTGTTTTTGTTTTTTTTTTTTTTTTAATATCTTCGAATGCATGGAGAAAAATGGCGTTGCGACTGCAGGCTTGAAATAAAATTAGGGTTTGAAGGTGAAGGGTTTTGTTTTCGTAGACCGATTGGAGAACAGGATTTATGCGGCAACTAAAGACGAGAGGAGTCGATACATAGGGTCCGTTTGTATTGTGGACTCGGGTTACGGGTTTTGGACTCAACTCCTGGTTTTTTTTTTTTTTTTACTTTTTTAGTTATATTGCTTATTATGACCCAATCAAATTGTAATTGTATTTTTATTTTTATTTTATCTAAAATCTCAAAATGATTGTCAATTAGTTGTGTGTCTGAGTGTATTTATTTAGTCACAATCATAATATGACTATAAGTGGTTTCATCCGTACACGTAAAAATCAAAGAAGAATTAGTATTTAGTGGATATTTAAAATAAAAATAAGTGATTTCAAAATGCAGTGTTCAAAGGGAAGATAAGAGGTTTAAAATATATCTGGACTTTTTGCCCCTTGCTTTTTAAAGAAAAATTATTATTCACGTGTTTTCAATCGTAAATAAGTGTTTTCAAAACGCTGCCCATAAGAGAGATAAATGGCTAAAAATATAATTGGACTTATGCGCCCCTTAATTTTTAAAGAAAAATATTACTGTTCATGTGAAAAGAAATTTTTTTTTTTTTTAAGGATAAAAGAGAAAAAAATTAGGTCAAATCTCTTATTAGTCAAAAAAAATAAAATAAAGATGAATAAAAAAATGATTAAAGGAGAATAAAACTTAAAATCTTAAGGTTAAAAAATAATAATTAAAAGTTAAGGTTTTCCTATAATAAGTGATTGGAAATAGGGTTTTTTAAAATAAATTTCTAAAATTTAAATGTTATTTTCTAATAATAATAAAATATTTGAGGAGAAATTTAATTATGAATATGAGTTATATCCTTTAAAATAAAATAGAAATCTTAGGTGCGTCTTAAGGAGAAGAACAAAATCTTATGTGTTGTTTTAAAAAGAAAAACACTAAATTTTTATTTAATAATAATAAAAAAAAAAAAAAAAGGGGCCTCGCCTCCAGAGTCAGATTGAGGTTAAAAAAAAACCTTCAAGGCTTTGACTTACATTCCGAGGAAGACTTAATAATAATAATATAAAAATACGAGAAAATTGTATATCACTGTTTATCAACCACATATTAATTCATTATGTTTTTTTTCATCACAATACTAAATATGGATATCATAAAAGAAGTTTGTGAACTATAATTATTAATAATTTTACTGATAAAAAATAATTAATTGTGGATAACAGTAATTGGCATTCTAGTAATAGTAATACATTATAAATTAAAGAAATCTTATTTGAAAAAGCATATAAACGTTAAAGAATGATAAATCATAAATTAAACAAATGTTAAAAGGGAAACAAAACTTTTTGATCTCATTTTTCTTAGGAACACGAAAAATCTTAAATCAAATCAGTGTGAGATTAAACATTTTGTTCTTTCTAAGGATATGTGATGCAACATTGACTTATATCACCCCTCTTCTGATATCAATCAGTACATAAATATGCATACATTTAACTACAAATGGAAAAAATTTTATTACCCTAACCAAATGCCAAAAAACAAAACAAAACAAAACAAAACAGCAATCCTGCAAATTTTCTAAATTACAGAACAAAGAATCTGTAATCGGGAAAAGATTAGTACAATCATGCTCTAAGAAAGTAGGTTTTTATGGTAATGCTTAGTCTAATCATGCTCATAGTGTTGGGGTGAAGCCTGGTATTTCTGGTTACCAATGTCACGAACTACTGCGCATCCAAGAGCATCTCACATCTGTCTAGTGATCAGAACTGGCAGCAGCAGCATCTCCTTCTGAGTCTCGCCGCTTTTTCTTCCCCTCACCATGCCTTGACCTCCTTGGTGCCTCGTCTTCACTCTCACTGTCTTCGTTTCTTAAGTTCCCTGACCCATACTGATCTTCCTGGTTAGCCTTTGATCCTTCTTGCTGATATCCCGTCTCATCATCTGGTCCCCCGCCTGGACCTGCCATTTCGTGAGCCCTGCCTTGATCCGATCCTGCACTATATCTGTCATTACGGTCGTTAGTTGGGGCCCTCTGATCTCTTTTAGCAGCACGACTACTGTTCTGAGAGGATTGTGGTAGGTTTGGGAATGGTGGGGGCCCACCAACTGGCCGCCCACCTCGAGGATTTGTAGCTGCAGCTCGCATTGGTCCCATAAAAGGTGGCCGTCCCGGTCCCATCATCATCCCGAATCCATTAGGTGGAAACACAGCCCCTGGCTGAGGAGGTCGCTCAGGAAATATCATGCCACCTGGGCTGGTGAAATCACCAGAGAACCTAGGACCATATGGAGCAAAGGGACGGGGAGCCACCCCAAAAAGATCTGGCATCGGAAAACCATCTGGCGTAACACCATAGGAAAATCCATCACCACCCATCATCATAGGGGGAAAACCTCGCATCCCATGCATAGGTCTGGCTCCACGGGCTAGTGGCATTGGACCAGGCCACATCATTCCTCTGCCCCTTCCTCTACCCTGACTTGCAGTTCCAAAGCTCTCTTCCTCCTCGTCACTTTCCTCTTCTTCCTCTTCTTCATTGTCCTCAAATGGGACTATGTCTGGATTATCCCCTCCGTTATCCGGATTCACTCCCTTTGCTTTTTCCTCTTCTCGCTTTGCTTCTGCCGCAGCTGATATCGCCTGTATTCCAGAATAAAGGCACAAAAATGCAAATTCATTAGCTCAAGCTTTTGGACAACTGATGTAATCAAGTAAAAATGTATTAGAATACTAATAAGTGTTACACTAGTCCAATAGCCTTAACAACAAACTAATTTTAGCAAAGCCCTAGAGCCTGTTTAGTCATAAAAATGAACTATTTCGGTTGCTCAAGTATTAGATAAAGAAGAGCAACATGTAAGAAAAGTATACTGGGAGAGATACCTTAAATGTTTACAAATCAAGAACAAATTTGAAAGAATAATAAGATAAAGAGTCATTTTTCAATTCCAAAAACAATGAACTTGAGAATCAATAATTAGATCTAAGGAATGGAGTGACACCGTATGAACTGCTGTCAGATAAACAAGACAAATTCAGTCAGGACACAATTTAATATTGTATTTCATATGTGTCATGAAAGTATGGAATTGAATTTGGATTTTTCAAGATCCAAGAACACACTTGGTAGCGTTTTAAAAACAGTATTTCAAAAAATAAAAAATAGGAAAACCTATCTGGTATAATGGTGGGAAACAAAATGAATTCCTTTGTAAAGATATTGATTATCATTTTTTAATTCTTTCTAAAAGTTGAAAAAACAAGTTTTTCACTCTTCAAATGTACTCTCCAAATACTCACTACCAAACATGTTTTCTGTTGCCTTGTAATTTCAAACAGGATTAAAACATGCTACCAAATGACAACTTAGCTTCTTTCATTTTTCTGCTACGTGTAGACCTAGTGACCTACTCTGACAATTTCTGGCCTATTTCTTGATGTCAGATAAAACATTACCATAAGCTCACTATCTGGTTCCAGATAAAGCAAGGCAGCCAACTGCTCACCAATGGAGGGCTCCAACTCCTGACAGTCTCTACTAATCTGCAACGATACAGAATAAAAAAACAAGAATAGAGAAGTTAATAGGAGCTCATATTAAGATTTGGCTACAAATGGCAGTAACACAAAAAAATTCAGCAAAATTTAAACAATACAACCATGGAGACTTCCCTATTTACTTGCATGATTTTAAGTTATTAAGAGCTACTGTGATAAAATCCATTGTGATCTGGAGGTCATAGGTTTGAGTCGCAGAAACAATCTCTTTGCAAAATAAAAAAAAAAAAAAAAAGGTAAGACTGCGTACATATTGAATCCTCCCCAAAGTCCATGGTGTGGGAAGCCTCATGCGCTAGGCCATCCTTTTTACTGTCATAAAATCCCTTGTTTAGCTACCCTTGAGAAAATTAATCAGATATTGAACCTAAATCTTTTTGCAGCAGCAATTGAGCTCAAGGGACTTGCGCATATTTTTGAGGGTTTTTGTTCACATTACTTTATATTTTCATTGTTCATTGAAATTCGAACCTAAGAACATGTCTGAGTCCCACACCTCCCATTTAAGGGCAGGAGCTTTATTCAATTCTGAACAGGTTTTCATGCACTTTGTGGATGGCAATAGGACATGAATGGTTTATGATCCCAAGTCAAGGCAAAGTTTCCAAGCCAAAATGATCTCCAGTCCAGCTAATAATCAAAATCAAGCTCAGTCAGACCAACCAAGCAAATCTGTTAGGAACTACAGTCCTGATAGAATGTTGAATGTTGATAGGGGCAAACTTGGGCCAGAGGTGCAAGAGGAGAGCAGCAAGTCCAAGACCCAATTAGAAGGAAGGCCTCCGATCCAGAAGGTGTATGCAAGGAAAGGGAAGAAAGTGGAGACACATGAGGAGGGGGGTTGCCAAGAATCTGTTGCTGCAGAGAGAAGATTTGAGTGCTGATGTGGAAGGGCAGTTAGTTAGGAGTAATCATTAGAATGTGGGGGGTTCAGAGGAATATAAGGGAATGAATACGTGAGGAGGGATTATTATCTGCTTTTGTGCTTCTTTGATGATGTATTGAGAGAAGGCTTCCAACTGAGGCTGGTTGAAGGATTGCTTGTTCAATTCCCGTTTGATTGTTCTTGATATACTGAGAAGATATCATAGCCAAACAATAGACTTATTTTAATGCAATACAAATTCTTCCTTTAATTTCATCAATCAAATGCTCTGCAAATATATTCATTCAAACCAATACGTCAAGATGTATCAATTGGTCCGACCTGCCAGATTCGAGTGAAGGGGAAATGGCCGCCACAAGGATGGAATCTAGGGTTGAAAACTTGGAGAAAAATTCTAATAAGCTTGAAGGAGAAGTCAGAGTGCTAAGAAGGGAGGCGGAACAAGTAACGGCAGGGATGTATATCATAGGAGGGGATGTGGAGGAGATTAAGAAGCAACTCCACACTGTGGGGGACATCACACAAAAGCTTGAATCGATGGATGAGATAAGAAACATGATGTTCAGATGGATGAAGGGGAAGAACCCAATCGGTGAAGGCGAGGCCTCGGTGGATCCCGAACCAGAAGACGACTCGGGGCAGAGGGTGAACCAGCCCATGCAGCACGAAAGAACAGAGCAGGCTAGAAGAGACGCATTGGAGATAAACAGCAGTGAGGAAGACACCAAGAGAAAAATGATGTTGAAAAGAGTGAAGCTGTTGTACTTCGATGGAGCTGACCCAGTCGGGTGGGTGACGAGGGCAAAACAATTCTTTGAGGTGCATCGTACTACAGAGGAGATGAAGATTGCTTTGGCCATGGTTAGCATGGAATGAACGACAATACACTGGTTTCGATGGCCGAGGAAAAAGATTCTGGCACTTAAATGGGGAATATTCACCTATGAAATGTTCAAGAGGTTCTGTGATTGGTGCAGCGCCAACCCTTTTGAGTTCCTCACAGTGATGAAGCAAGAAGGATCGATTGACGATTACGTGGAACAATTCGAAAGGTTGGCGTAGCATGTAGGTAACCTATCGGAGGAGCAATATTTGGAGTACTTCTTGAATGGGCTAAAGGAAAACATCAGAAGGACGGTGTGAATTTTCTAGCCAAGGGAGGTGATGAGGGCCATTGAGCTGGCGAGGAAGCTGGAGGAAGAATTTGAGGGAGACAACAGGAACCAAAGGGAGGGCTGGCCGAATGAGCCATCTTCAATTCAGTGGGGACGATCAAGGCAAGAATTGGTCCAGCCACTCGAGGTACCAGCCAGGCCCACGAACCTTGGAGCTGGGTTAAGAAGTAGTGGGCTAGGGTCAAGGACATGGGCTGTTGGGTCAGGTCCCCAACGACCCACCCAATCGCAGATGATGAGTCACAAAACAAAGTGGGGATGCACCCAAGTTAGTTCCAATAGCTCAGCCATCTCTAGGGTTCCTAATGGAGTCTTCACTCTTTAGCAACCAAAGTGGTGCAAACCAGAATTTCAAAGGGGGCGAAACCTAACTTATCAAGAGTACAATGAGAAAAGAGAAAAAGGCCTATGTTTTAGGTGTGATCAGCCATATACCCCTCTATACAAGTGCACCAACAAATCCTTACAAATAACAATTTTGGTTGAAGACGAGGGCTTAGAGCGAGAAAAGGAGGTTTAAAGTATTCAGTGACCAAAGGAATAAGGCCGCAGATTCACTTTCAAGGGTACAAGAGGTCGTTATCACGGCACTTACAGTGCCAGTATGGGAGGAAGGGCTGTTAGAACAGGCCATTTGAGACGACCTTTGGCTAACTCGGATTACCAGCGAATTACAGAAGGATTCCTTGGCTCATCTAAATTTTGCACTGAGGGGTGGTCCGCTGTATTTCCGGCAGAGAATGGTCATCCCAGCTCACCCAGAATGGACTAACAAATTTATGCAGGAGTTCCATAAGACGCCTATAGGGGGCACTCGGGGGCGTTTCGAACCGAATAGCCGAGAATGTCTATTGGAAAGGGATGAAAAAAGATATTTACCGGTTCGTAACGAAATGCACGATCTACCAACAATAGAAATACCAAGCCACTTCACCCAGGGGATCGCTACCTCTCCCTATTCCAAATACGATTTGGGAAGACTTCGCGATGGACTTTATTACGGGATTACCCAAATCAAGGGGGTTTGATGTGATTATGGTAGTGGTTGATAGACTGAGCAAATATGTGCATTTTCTTTTGCTTAAGCACCCCTTTTACTGAGAGAAAAGTTGAGGAAGTTATTGTCAAGGAAGTCATTGTCAAGGAAGTCGTGCGGTTACATGGAGTACCAAAGTCGATAGTAAGTGATAGGGACCCCTTTTTGTAAGTCATTTTTGGAATGAGTTTTTTAAGCTGCAGGGAGCTAAAGATGAGTTCGGGTTATAACTCGAAGATGGATGGACAAACCGAAGTTTTGAATCATTGTTTAGAAACGTACCTACGTTGCTTTGCTTCGGAAGTAACAACCTAAACATTGGGCTGACTGGATTTCATGGGCAAAATATTGGTAGTTTGGTACAATACCAACTATCAAGTTTCGATTGGTACAACACCTTTAGAAGTGATTTATGGGAGACCCCCATCTGTTCTTCGCAAGTTTGATAGAAATGAGATTCTTGTGGAAGCCGTGGCTCAAGACTTGGTGGATAGAGACGAAGCAATCGGACATTTGAGGTTGAATTTACAGAGGGCAAGAGAGAATGAAGAAATTCGCGGATAGACATAGAAAGGATGTTATATATGATGAGAGGGAATGAGTGTATCTAAAGCTACGAGCGCATAAGCAACAGTCGGTGTCTCGTCGAATCCATGCAAAGTTGGCAGCTCGATTTTACAGACCTTATGAGATTGTACGCAACATTGGTGTTGTTGCATACCAGTTCCATCTCCCGGAGGGGTCCAAGGTTCATCCGATTTTCCATGTCTCATAATTAAAACGAGCTATCGGGAATCATCTGGTGCAGAATTCCTTACCCAAGGTCGTGGAAGATGAGTTGACTGAGTTGGTTGAACTAGAAACTGTTCTCGATCAAAGGTTGTGGCAACAGGGAGGCCAACGAATCCAGTAGTGTCTAATCAAATGGAAGCATAAGCCCCAGGAAGATGCAACATGGGAAGACCTTAATGTCTACGCCAACAATTTCCAGAGTTGGGACTTGGGGAGAAGTCCCATGTTTTGGAGGGAGCATTGTTAGGAACTAGTCCTGATAGAATGTTGAATGTTGACAGGGGCAAACTTGGGCTAGAGGTGCAAGAGGAGAGCAGCAAGTCCAAGACCCAATTAGGAGGAAGGCCTCCAATCCCAGAGGTGTATGCAAGGAAAGGAAAGAAAGTGGCGACACGTGAGGAGGGGGGTTGCCAAGAATCTGTTACTGCAGAGAGAAGATTTGAGTGCTGACGTGGAAGGGCAGTTAGTTAGGAGTAATCATTAGAATGTGGGGGGTACAGAAAAATATAGGGGAATGAATACGTGAGGAGGGATTATTATCTCTTTTTGTGCTTCTTTGATGATGTACTTATTGAAGGCTTCTAGTTGAGGTTGGTTGAAGGATTGCTTGTTCAATTCCTGTTTGATTGTTCTTGTTATACTGAGAAGTTATCATAGCCAAACAATAGACTTATTTTAATGCAATACAAATTCTTCCTTTAATTTCATCAATCAAATGCTCTGCAAATATATTCATTCAAACCAATACGTCAAGATGTATCAAAATCCTAGTCCAATAGTGTGATTATTTACTGGTGCAAATTTTGTTCACCTACAGCAATTGCCACAATAAGTATGGTGCCCAAACAAAATGATTACCATACAAGTATTCTCTCTCATCATTGGAGAAGCAACTGCAGATCTTAAATTAACTTAAATTGAACTTTAGTACAATTAGTTAGTAGATTGCTAAAGGTCCAGTCTTTTATTTTGCTATTAACAGTATTTTATCAATACGAATGACTACTTAAATGTAGAAACAGAACTAGGCAGCATATTTCGTTCACCAGGAAATATTGGGAAGCCTAAAAATGTACTTCATTATGCAGCCACGGGTCAGTCCAGCATTCCAATTCAATTAATTCTTGCAAAATAATTCGCAAACTGAGCACTTGTACAAGTATGTGGGGAAATAAGGGATGGAAGACGTGGAAGAAAATAAGCTATCACGTGAGTAGAAAATTCAAAAGAATATGGAAATCAATACATATTAAAGTTAAGTACCAGGCTATCACGTGAGTAGAAAATTCAAAAGAATATGGAAATCAGTACATATTAAAGTTAAGTACCTTCACTGGTAAGTTCTCATTGTATGGATTCCTCAAATGACGAGTTTTATGGAAGGACAGTTCACATAACTGCAAATAAGAAATTATAATTCCCCATCATAACAGAAATCCTCTATCAGAAGATTGGTCACCAAATCATAGAAGATTTAAATAAAAGGCAATTCACAACTTCTAATATTAGTTCCATCCTATGTTCCATAACTAAGGCCATTCAATGCCAATGAAGAACACTCAGGTCCTCATTTCTATTGTCTTAAATATAATTATTCATAGAAAATAGGGAGACATGTACCTTCAACCATTTAACTGAGAAATTCCTCCCATAATGTGCAGTTCCATGTGCATATTTCCAGTTCCCCCCACCCACAAACCCACCAATTTTCGATGTCATCTTGGCACAACCCTAAAAAGATCAATAGTTCTTTCAAACTCCAAACTATATTTTTTTTTAAGGAAACATGAACTTTATTAAGAAATAACAAAAATTACACAAAAGTGGATAAGGGATCCACTGATCTTACAATTAAACAAAACAAAGACTGAACAACTCGAAAAAACTAAAAATTGACTGAGAAAATCAGAGAAAGCAAAATAGGTTCTTGATCACAAAAGAAACAACTTATGTCAAAATCCAAGCTACCTGGAAATGCCGAGTTCGGTTGACTGAGAAAATCAGAATTACATTTTCAGCAGAGTCAAAAGCTTCATTTAGTTTAGCTTCATTGCTTCTTTGAGTTGCCCATACTCCTTGTTGTACAGATAATTCCAGATTTTCGCGGTTGCAGCTTTTAACAATAAAATACCTATGGTTCATGTTTTGAAATGAAATAAGCACGTATATCCAAATCCATCAACAATTGAAGTTATCTGATAAAAACCGCGTTAATTGGAAGCAAATAAAATTACTCATATAATACACAAAATAACACATTCTAAAAGCATTAATATCCATACAAGGCAAAGCATTCATTCAGCTTGAATTGGCATAAAATTAATAAAACAACCATCCACAATACAAATACAAAAAACTTACAGATACCTTACTGACATGTGATTGAAGGGAAAACAGAATACAATGAGCAGACTATAGGCAGTAGCTAGATGACTGATCAGACTATAGACAAGTTTAAAATATTTAAATCCGAAGATCCCTGAACCTCTCTTCTGAAATTTGTAATCCTAATTATCATACAACTGGTACTGACTACTGAGCTAATGAAATCTAAATTAGAACACACAAGACTATGGCAGAGGGTTAATGAAAATAAGAGAGAGAGAAAAAGATGAGAAGAAACAAAGTTGAGTATCCATAACGTTAAATGACTAAGATACTCACTATCTTTAATCAAATTACCCTTTAACTGGAAATATATATACTATATATCAATATTTATAATAGACACTCCAAATTGTACTATAACCACCGAATTAGGAGCAACATTTTAACCAGTAAGACCAAGCTAAAAGCCACCATGAAGTCTATATTTTATGATCAAAACATATGGACTAAAATACAACATAAACAAACCAAAAAAAAAAAAATCCAAAATCTACTAAGAAACAACCATGGTTGTTTACTTAAGCCAAAATTGATTCAATACTAGC
This sequence comes from Zanthoxylum bungeanum, assembly GCA_019454045.1. Lineage (NCBI taxonomy): Eukaryota > Viridiplantae > Streptophyta > Magnoliopsida > Sapindales > Rutaceae > Zanthoxylum > Zanthoxylum bungeanum. Next base: position 73,208 of record SKCR01031989.1, read on the forward strand.
ATGAGGAATGTTATTGGCTTCATTGTGTACATTTCTTCAAATAGACAACGAACTTTGCCATAATTAAGAAAATCAAGAGGCATGGAATGTCATTAACTCAATAGACTACGAGCCAACAAAATAGAACCCTGATTTTTGCTATCATGGCAAGTCTCTCAAGGCTACTGCACTCCTTTCCTTGTGTAAGATGTTATCAAAATAATTTGTTCTCAACTCTGACATGACGCAAATGGTGCGATTCAATAAGAAAACCAACTAGACCTTAGACCCATAGTTTTCTCATCACCTAACCCACTCAGTAAGCAAACAAGTCCATGTCTTACAGAGGGTCCCTTCCACCAACTGCACTAAATTCCATAACAAAGATTACGAAACTAAACAAGGAATTTATATAATATTTTTCTTCAAAGTTTCTTACTGTTACCATTAATTCTTTCATCCAACTGTTACCAGATTCAAAAGATTGAACCTATTTATAGAAGCTGTCCAACAGAATTTGGTACTGTTGTCAGTTGTTACTCTCTAGTCTCTCATGGCCCTGCTACACTATACATCTATTTTACTAAATACAAACTCTTCACTAGTAAAAGTCAGCAGCCATCCTACAACTCCTCCCTCCAAATACCCTTCATTCCTAAGTTGAGGCAACCACAGATAAGATTAGTTTCTCACTTAAGATCTGTTATATTCTGCTAAAAAGAAAAAAATCATAGTTCCCTGCTTACACAAGAATGCATCACCACTTTTTTTAGCATTTCTGAGTGACTAAGAAAAGGCTCACCTCTTCCTCCACAAACCAGCACATTAGCATACGTGGGTATCTTTCAGAAAACAAGTAAATACAAGAGGAACACGTTAATTGTACCAATTGGCCAACCAAACCAAGGCATAAACTAATGCATAATCACGTGAGTTTCAGCGAATGAATTAAATAAAGTAAGAATGTAACATGATTACTATTTACTATGCATAACATAAACATAATAATGTAGTTAAAGGAAGAGTAATAAAGGAAAGAGTAAGAGTGTAAAGTAGTGAATACCATCATAGCTGTGTGCACATAAAAAAAAAAAGGATTACATGATGATAGGCAGATAACAAAATATCCATCTCAAAATCACTGTTGATCATACAAATAGCTGCCAGGAATCTAAGTGGTTGCCTGGATCTGTCTCTTTTTCCGTTTTCAAAAATAACTCAGTTGAAAACATGTTTGGTTAAGTCTGTTTCAAGATTTGTTTGCAAAGTAATAATAATAATAATCTTTTTAAAAGTAAAACTTAAAATAAAAACAATAATATATTTTCCAACAGTTTCCAAAAATGCATTTTCATAACAAACTGCAACATTTAACTTAAAACACTATTTTACTTATTTTCAAAAAGAACACCAAAAATGTTTTTAGCAAAAGTTTTTCCCAGTATTAAAAACAACATTCCAAAACAAAACCAAATGCGCCAAATAACTTTAGCTATATCTTAAAGATGGATCGGGAAAAAGCAGCAGAAAATGATGCCACTCCTCTGCTCAGTCCTCAGAGAAATTGCTGAGACCAGGATCTGAACAAGAAGATGGTACAACTGGAAACTTTTTGTAGTAGATGCCCATGTGTACAGTCATTACAATACCATGCATAGGAAAGAGAAATATTATATATCAAATGATGAAATCAAGAATGGCATAGCATAAATGAATAAACAGAACTGCATTACTATCGAATCTTATTCCTCTTTGTTATAGGAAAAAAAGTTCAAAATAAAGATAAAAATTAATTGTCAGTCTGTAGGAAGCTAATTACAGCTTATAGCTAACAACATAAATAGATTGGATGATTCAGCAATATGGACTCAACATAATAATGTCCAAATAAAATACAAAGATTGAATTACATAACCCAATTATAGACCTCAGGACTCCGAACACACCTAGATATTCCTTGGGGCAAGGGTGTAGCATTTCTGTTCGTCTGATTAGGCAGGCTATTTGGAATGTTTTGCATCTGGACCTGGGTGCCCTGTTGCTGGGGTTGTTGAACCTGCTGCTGCTGATGAATGTTAGCTGACTCTGTTGTTGAAGGTCTTCCCGCACCTTGATTGACAGCAGTAGGACCTTGTGAAAACTGAGATTTATCTGTTTGGTGGGAGAAAGAACCCCTTTGTTGAAAAAATTTGTTATTGCCATGATTGTATGAACTTATTTGCTGAATCTTCTGAAACACTTCTTCCACAGAAGGTGGAGGTCCAGGCAACTTTATGTGCCTATAACGGCAATCAGGACCATTTGGACAAAAACCCAGCTTGTACCTGCAACATGGAAATCTAAGATAAAATCGTAAAGGAAAAATTAAAAAAGAAAGAAACACACAAAATTTAAGGCTTGTGTTTCAGAACTAAGATTTTCATCTTAGCCCGAAATGAACTTAGGTTAACCTACTAACATTTCCATATTAAATACAATAACTAATCCACTAAAAAACAACAATTTCATCAAAAAAAAAAAAAATCCCACGGCAAAGAAACAAAATTAAAATCACCCTGAAACAAACAGGACATCCCAAAAATAAACTAAACCGGTGAAATTCAACATAATAATCAAACCCAACATTCATCAATGATAAGAAATGCAAACAGAGACAGGATACTCAAGTCAATATAAACACACACACACAAAAATTGATCTTCATAAGAAACTAGTGAAATTAGTACATGTTACACTCTTTGATATCCTCATTGGTGTGCTTATACACGCAATCCTGTTCACGGCACTCCCCAAACATTCTAAAAAACCGACAAACAGGCATTCGAGACTTGTCGAATTGATGGAGAAACCCACAGGCGTCACCTTTCATACAAAGACTCCGTAGCCAGTGTCGGCACACCGTCTGCCGGAAGCTCCTCCGCCCCGAATGGTTCGGTGCCGGGGCCACCACATGGTCGGCACCCGCCCCGGCGGAAGAAGGGACTGCAAGATTGGAGTTTACCACGGCAACGGCAGCCGCAGAGGCGGAGTCGGATTGGATTACGGGGTTGGACGCGGTGGGGATTGTGGAGCCCGCGTCGAGGCCGCCCTCGAAGTCGAAGCTGAGACCTCCTTCCGAGTCCTCCATTTCAGAGTGTTTAACAAAATAATTCTTAGGGAATTTTGGAATTGGCGTGCAATTAGGGTTTGATGTGAAATTGGGTAATGAAGAGTTAAGCGATATCGTAAAAGGAGAGTATTTTTTTAAGAGGGGTTTGGAGTTTTGAGAGAATGGAGGCCGATTGATTTTGGAATTTGGACAGTTTTGAGAGATGAGATGATGTCATTACAATGACAATCGGAGATGGCGGAGGAACGGGAAAAATAATAATAATAATTTTAATAAAGGGTAATTATCAAATTTCCACACATTGACTTGGGCAAAAATTCTCGTGGGTTGGACCACGGGAGAGAAAATCCTCGTATAAATGGGAATTCTGAAAGGAGTTCGTGAGAGAATGATATATTAAGGTTTAATATCAATAAATTTTTTATATTTGTTGATTGGATAGATTTGATTTTGATACTGATTTTTTTGTATTTTTCCCAACCCGATCTTTCACTTTTTGATATTATGTATGTCTGAAACCTTTCATGATTTGATATTAGGATATTTGTTGGGTGTAAACCGATACCCATGAGAACATGTGTGTATAAAGATAGGTTATGTCAGCATGTGTGTTAGGGTTTATGCATCCCAATATTAGAGATTATGTTTCTTAAATATTTGGCCATAATTAATCTCGGAAAATAGTTTCTGATGATTATGATAATATTAGAAAATGGTTTTCTAATAACTATCAGAAACATATATATGCAAGAGATTTGATGTTTATATATGTCTCATTGTACAATTCAGATAACATATGATATATGGATTATATGAAGACCTTGACTTATATGGTTCGGCAAGGCCATTTGTGGTAGTCGTGATTTATGGGTGGACAAATCGCGGACACATGAAGTAATTTCACGTGACAAACGTACCCAGACCTAGAGAGTCTCAAATATGACGTGTACTCATTTGACATTTGGGTAGCTGATATCAATGTGTTGATTATCAAATTAAGTAATTAATGGTTATATGATAACATTAAATATTCGTGAAATCGTTTCGGATTAAATTATTTAATCTGAACTTTTAAATTGTTAAACATAATTCACAAGATGACAAAATATGATAAATTGATGTATATGTATATATATGCTCTTTCCCTTGGTTTTTTACGGGGTAGGTTATTTGTAATTATTTTAGGTGAGTAGGGTGACCATTTCATCACATTCAAGACTTAGGATTATATCGAGTCTAAATGTAATACGTCTATATCTTGATGCTGGACATTAACTATTTTATCTTTTATTTCTTTAGCTATTGTATTAGGTGGTTTTGTCACAAAAAATCAAAAGAGGAGTTTGTTGGTTCTATTTTTAGTTGGTAAATTCTATAACAAACTATGTCTAATTGAGCTGTAATGAGTCATGAAGAACTTGATACTTTTGGAAAGCTTTTGGAAGATGTTGGACAAATATTTCAGAGCAGACGTGCGTAACACATTTGATACCACGTATGAACATCATTTCTTAGAATAGATATGCGTGTAACGTCCTTCAGCACGTCCTCATCCCGTGAGCTAACGTGTGTGTCGCGTTCTTCAAAATGTTCATACATGTTTTGCGTATCAACACACGTTCGACATGCCGTTCGATTGTCTCAGCATTTTTTCCTTTTTGTGGATGTGTTAGTGTAATATCCCACCGAACTCAGGATGCTACCGATAAGAGACATGAGTAACCCATCTCTCTGAGCCTCAAATCTAACGAAAACAGACATGATACACCGTAAAATTTGGCAACTTGGAACATAGTCCAACACTAAAATGCGACCTATAATGAACATCAAATATGCAAAAGGATCTCAAGTCCGCTGCCCAAGCCACATCAAATGCCCATCATCAATATTAAAGGCTTCATGCCCAAAACTATATGTCCAAACTAAAAATTTAATTTACATACATATAATAGGGTGCTCAGTACTGTCATATCCCAGAAAGTCCCAAGACGCGACTGGCAGGAGATGGCGTTGCCATCTCCATAAGCCTCTGACGTGTACATGTGTGACGTGTCATGATTCATAACTGAACTAGCTAATCAGAAATACATGCATGGCTGTTATACAATGCACATGAGCATGGAACATGTTATATACAACATGATTATATACTTGCATAACTGATATACTTGAATTACATGAAATGTATGCATTACCCAGCCATTTGGCCTAACATGAAATAGCTATGTTAATGGACCATTGACACTTATGAACCCAATGACCATGAACCTAATGACTACGGCTGGTTCTTATCTTCTCCAAAGTTTTTCCTCAACATGCATGAAACCTGCAACACAAACTGAGAGTGAGGGGTTAGGTCATTTGAATGACCTAGTGAGTGAACACTGAAAAAAAAACGTGTATTATCATGACATTATATACACACACACACACATATAACACTGTATCATAAACTGAGAATTTGTTACATATATGAAAACTGTAACATGACTTGAGAGCTGAAACATGATAACATGACCGTAAATATGGAAACTACAAATACGTCATGACCCAAAGTTGTAACATGAACTATAAACGTCAACATGAAACTGTAAATTATAACTTGACTTTAAAATATCAACTTGGGTTAAAAAACTGTGAACATGACATCAAATGTAAACTTGACATGAGAACTAAGGAACGTCAATTGAAAATGTGACTGAAGACAACATAACGTCAATTGGAAACATGATATGACTACACCATGTATAACGTCAATCAACATCATGACTGTAAACTATATAACGTCAATTGAAAACATGTCTGATGACTATAACATGACACGAAGACGTAAACATGATTATAATTGAAAATATGAGAACATGACTGCAAACTGTAAAATATAAACATAAATCAAAATCATAAATATGAACTTGGAAACCATATTCATGAACTGAAATTGGAAACATCAACATCTGAATCCAAAACTTGTACTTAAAACACGTGCTGATAAATAACTTGTCATGGATAAAATCTCACCACTATCATAACCTGGGGGTGTGATACCTATTTGGCGGGACCTAGCACCGCGTAAGCAAGGGAACATGAACATAAATATGCCTAAGAGGGTTACGGTAAACCAATAGGCTTGCTGAGCTGAACGTACCCATGATATCTATATATGAGGGACGACACTCAACTGGTGGTTTGAAAATATTATTTTCTTGTTCATGTAAATCAATTACTGAAAAGTTTAAACTTAAAATCATGGAATTCATGATCTGAGAACACATTTCATGAAAACATAAATTGTGACATGTCACTTGGGAAAACGTGATCTGGAATTTGTAAATATGATACATAGGAAACATAAATCGTAAACTTGTAATCATGACACATAGGAAACATAATAAACATCAATTGAAAATATGTAAACATGGCACATAAGCTGAAAGTATAAACTGTAAACTTGAAACATGCAAACATAACCTGTAATCATGACTCATTGGAAATGTCATCTGAAACCGAGAATCATGACACACGAGGGACGTAAACTGTAAACATGAAGTTTGAGAAACGTAAACCATAAATACATAAATATAACACGTGTAAACATAAACTGAAAACTGAAATCATGACCTACAAACTGAAAACATAGAATGTAATAATAGATTGTGAAACATGAGAATGACATCATAAACTGACACATGTACTGGTGTATGCAAACAATGCTCTTACTGAATCCATTACCTATTTTAGAATAGGTATGAGATGAACGTTGTCCGAACAGATTTTCTAACCAGTACTCCTATAAAGGGACCATGTAAATTGAAAACATGACTTGTAAACATGTGACATGTAAACGTAAACTGAAAATGTATTTACATGACTTGAAAGGACATGAGACGGAAAACGTATGTAACACCCCGGTTACCACGACATGATCACGATGGTCATTTCCTAATGTGTGAAACACTTTCTAGAATAAAATCATGCATGAGTGAGTTTGTATTCGTAAAATTATTATTTTTTAAGAAATCTGGTATCATTTTTACAATTTCAGCACATATATATTTTAATTATATTCATGATAGCCCTTAGTATTATAAGCGTAAATTGAGCTACAAATGTTCAATTTATCGTCGGAAAGTTAAGACATGGATATACAACTTTCGTATTATGTATTTTCTCAAATATTGGTCAGAACAAGGTCAAATTTGGGCATCTTTAGGACTGCCTTGCATGGTGACAAAATGCGGTAAATATTTTGACACGTGGTGAATAAAAATAATATTATATTATTTGAGATTTTTTTGTGACTCATATAAAAGCCCTCAGTATCACTCTTCTACCTTATCATTCTCACGAAAATAACCAAAATTATCTTTTTTTCCCCCTTTATTTCCATGGAAACTTGAAGATATGTTGGATTTTGTTGTTTTTTATTGAATCAAGTAAGCTTAGTAAGTTTCTCTTTTAACTCTATTGATTTATATAAGACATATATTACATTTTCAAGTTTAGATTTTTAAAACTTATGGAACCCTAGGTGTGAGAATGAATTATATTGCATGTGTATGTCTAATCAGGTGTTATCTATGTTGGTGATTATCTAGGGTCCCAAGGATCACAAATCAAGCATGAAACATAAATGAATACATTCGAGAAGTCGCGGAATACTTACATCGATCGGTTGAGCGACGCTTTGACGAAAAAAAATTTCTTTTCTGCCCACTGCAGCTCACGGCAGTCCACTGCTGTTGAGTCTCCATTTTCGGTTTTGATCACCAAAAATCAAGCTCCAAGCTTCGTCAAATGATTCCCAGCTCATGGGTGGACTTCCCTATCACATTCACATGACTTCGTAGTGTGCTAGCACTCGCGATTTTGCCACAAAATCGTGACTTTTGCTTCCCATTTTCTTATTGGTTCACGGCAAAAACAGAAACCAGTGAAGAAAGAATGAAAGTGGCGTGAGAGAGAGATGAAGAAGAAAGGGAGAAAAAGTGTTGTAATGGTAATTGATTTCCAAAATCAATAACATATACCAAATATTATAATAATAATATATGTCAATCAAGCTTTCAAAAAGCTTTCCATCAACTCACATCAAGTCACATCTATCAATCAAGTTGTCAAGTCACATCACTCAAAGTGACAAGTGATTTGACGCTTGATGCGACTAATGATTTGACGCTTGATTTGACTTGCGTGCCGCACTCGAATTCGAAATGCGAATGCGCTCGCAAATAATCCCGGGCTCGGGTTCGCTAATTCCAAATTAACGAATTTTCTGTTGCGACACAATTAAATGATTACGCCTAGCGAAGTCACTATTCACGTCGCTAACGAATTAATTCTAAATTAACTCGTTCGCCCAAATTAAAATCTAATTTTAATTCCGCGTCGATGTCCAATTTCGTTTAATATATCGAATATATTAATTTACCGATTAATTCCAAATTAATCGTTATCTCTCTTTAAATGATATTTTATCCCAGATAAAATATCTCCGCAATTAATCCCAGATTAGTTTTCTCTATTTTCTTATTAATCCCAGATTAATTAAAGTGTGAGTCATACGTCATCGGTGAATCTTTGGGAAGCGACCCATGAGATCCCCGGATATGTTGGCAGTAAATTCGATCGTCGGACTATCCGAACACGTAAGTACCTCATACTACGTTTGTACCGATTTACAAGACAAGGTTGGCTTCTAGCAAAGCGCCATGCCTTCCCAATTCTCCGGAAACATCCTTACAGGAATAAATGATCTGTATCAGGCGTAGTATACGTAGTATTGCGTATTTTTGTCCAGTATCGGATGATCACATGCGAGGCCTGGGGCTGGTACAGTGTCTGCCCCGTACGAAACATATATCGAATTACGAGCAACTAGTCTCTTTAATATCGGATAATCATGACCAAGTCATATTATCCCGACGGTTGCAACCTTATATAGAGAGACAGTTCTGTATCCCTATGTGATCATCAACTCCATATGACTGGAGTGACACTTCCATATTGACATCACACCCAACACACTACGATTCTCAATATACCCAAGCATTGGCGTACACAGAACCTGTTAAAGCCCTGGACGACCGCAACCAAAGTATATTGATTGTCGCAAGTATTAGCGGTGCAAGTATCAGGTTAAGACCAAATACACCTACCCTGATTTCGGACTTCCATAGACACATAGTCATACTACCAATGGAATTCCGAGGGGGTCTATCCAGAGCGAAGCTGTTTCCCGTACCATCGGTAAATCACAACCTCTTATTACACTTGCATGAGTATCCTATACCCAAATATATGAGAACTATGTCGTTGTGCCCTCACAACGCGCACAAGTGTAATACTAGTCTTTTACGTATTCATCGATGTCCAATCTCGATAATACTCTGACTAGGGATGTTTAATGATTTATCCTTCGTGGACTGATACTGTCTCATATCATTCTCAGTCCAGGAACAAATCATAGGGACCTCCTATCATTTATACATCTAGGTGATCTAATCACAAATGATAAGAGTGCAATCTCCTTTGTCACATAGTTAATTTGTACAACAACACTATGATATGTACAAATAGTGACGCTATGGGTCATAATTGTCCAACAATCTCCCACTTGGCCTATAGCCAGTCACTCGAGTGTCTTACACCCGAACTATGTACGGTTGGCTCAAACTGCTGAGAAAATGCTTTTGTCAGCGGATTTACATGATTATCGTCTGATGCGATTTATTCGATCATCACATCGCCACGATGTATGATTCCGAACGAATCAGATGAATATCGAAGTATGTATCTGGATCGTTGATGAGACCATTAATTCTTCAGCTTGTGCCGACGCCTAGCTCAGCTGCTAACAGAACTATATCTAATCTAATTAGATTTATTTATCGACCCAGAAGGCTTCTATTGCCACCTCAGTTGCAGCAATAACCCGCATTTGTTGTTTATACGGTAACAACATCTTGCTTGGAAGATTTCCAGCTCACTGTACCGTTATTCAAACTGTGTAGTACCGTTTGTGACTTTTAGTCATTTTATCGGTTAGGAAACTTGCTACAGTGATCCCAGTCACTTTAAGTTCTCCTTCTCCATAGACTAAGATAGCATCCTTAGTTCTCTAAGATACTAACGGATGTTCTTAAATCAATCCAGTGACTATCACTTGGATTGGCCTGTTTGTGAATCCATATGCTCAAGCGTATGAGACACCAGGTCGCATACATTTTTCAATGTACGAGTTCTCGGAGAGTTTTTCGAAAGCCTAGCTTTCACCGATTATTTTATGGAAATGTCATTTCCAAGAAATGACGTATTATCATTATTTATAGGACAACCACTAACCCTCTATATACACAAGAATCATTTGGTTTTGAATTAAATCATTAAACCATTATGATTACATCAAAACGATAATTCCAAGAACATATGCTTGCTTCGATCCAAACATGGATCAGATAACCCACAACCTTGTTTGCTAGTTATTGTACGACAAAACCGACAGGATGTTGTAAACATCCTCCATAAGGTTTCCTTTTCAGGAAAGCGATTTTCCCGTTAAGCTGACATATTTCATAAATGAAACAAGCAGCTTTAGCAAGCATTATCCAAATGGATTTACCGTGGCAACAGGTAAAATGTTGAATCGTAATCGACACAATGTTGATAACGATACCTTTCCGCTACAAGCCTAGCTTAGTACGTTTTTATGTTGCCATCCATGTATGTATTCCTTGAAGACTTATAATACCAATAGGCACAATGCCTTGTGGTACATCAACTAGTATCCAAACTTGTTGAATTACATGGAATCCATTTCGGATTCATGACACTTTGTCATATAGGGAGTCGATACCTTGTATCATTTCCTCATACGTAGTCAGTTGGTATACCTCAATAAGATAGACATCTTTATGAGGTGAGATCAGAAACCTATACCCCAGGTTGTTTTCTGACTCTCTCCGACATACGCGGTTCTTGTGTATTTGAAGATTAATGGAATAGTTACATCCTTGATGAACTATTTGTGTTCCATTAGGAATCGATGCCTGGAATAGTATTACTCTGATTTTCATCGAGCTTTACTATCCTCCCACTTACCACTGCATATCGGTATTCCTCTTAGGAAAATCGTATGGTGAGCAACAATCTAATTGTTCTCTCTTGTGAGATGTATAAGTACTATACTTATGGTATCCCTAGGATACCTACAATTGGCACTTATCAATTTGGGGTTTAGTTTGGTATCATCCAAACATATGCCTAGCATTCCCAAATTATCAGGATTGAAGAAACCCGGTTTCTTTCCCGTTCATATCTAATATGAATCTGTCTAACAGATTTTAATGGAACCTTATTCAAAATAAGTTCTTGCACTGTTTAAAGCTTATCCGTTGAAGGAAATGGTAGCTCAGAGCGACTCATGATTAACCTTATCATGTCCAACAAAATTTGGATTATCCGTTCGGACACACTGTCACTTTGACGTGTTCCGGGAGGAGTCCTCATTGAAAGAATATTATGCTCTTTCAAGTTTATGAGAAACTTATTGCTTAAGTATTTTCCATTACGGTCTTACCGTGACGGTTTAATACTTTAGCCGATCTGTTTGTATATTTCGTGTCGAAACTTAAAAGTTTCCGATTTGTGTTCTAAAAGAAACACATAACCATAACGCAATGCTACATCCGTAAAGGTCATGAAATATTCATATCCACCTCTAGCCTAGCTAGACATGGGCCCACTTGCCTCACTATGAACTAGGGCTAACAGATTGGTGGCATTTACACTTTTACCAAGTAAATAGTGTTTTAGGCATTTTGCCCAATAAACTAGATTCGTAGACTTTATTTGAATAGAATCAAATCAGTCCAAGTACCCACTCTTCAAAAGTGCGGATATACGAGTATGGTTTAATGTGTCCCAGACCACAACAACTATGCACAAATTAGTTTCTCCTGATCAAATCAGTTTGAGCTATTTGTTTGTCACGTTATACGTTTGAGATTTATTTATATTCACAATATAAACTCTGTTATTCACATCTAATGTGTTATCTCAATATCATCTTTATATAATAAAACACTTTAGTGTTCTAGAATATAAAGGTACACCCGCAGCAGGTTATACTCTAATATAGAGATAATGTATCTAGTCAAACTAGTTACATTATAACAGTTTCCTATTTTAGGTACACACCCGAGGGTAGTTCCTAAACTTATGTGTCTACGGTTAAAACAGCGACATTCGTCCCATTTCCAATCCGCATATTAAATCTATATTGAAGTCAGTATCCTGTTCAAAACAGATTCTGAACATCAATATATTATATACCACACTAAGTATTCAAAATCTAATTTCAATACTAGTAATGAACATAATTACGACAAATATATTTGAAGTCAGAGCCTTGCTCGTCTTCAATTCATTCATGTCTGCTTTGTTCAAATGGCAGTCACGCTTCCGCGATCCCGTTTGCCACATTTTAGGCAGACATTTTGGGATATGTCATTTATCTTCCTAGAAGATTGTAATGATTTTGCCTTTGCCATTTTCCACACTCCAGAAGCCTTTGGCCAAGCCTTGGACTTCTAGAATATCGAGGTAAGGCGCGACTTGCGCTACTTGCCTTATTGCAAACTTTGACTTTGTCTCCTTGAGAATAGTCATTAATTCTCCAAGAATTATTTATTGCAATTTAGTACTTCTAAAATCTAAAGATAGATTTATGAAGATCCTTCAATTTCATTATCATACTTAAGGATCTAATCCTTAGTTCTGATTCAGAAATTAAGGAGTCTACTGCGACAAGATTAATGGATTAAGCACTTAAGTTATCATCACATAAATCTTCCAAAGATTATGCTCTACGATTTGCTTAACTCCGGGCTTAGGCCTAATGTGTTATTTTATCAAATAAAATAACTTATTATTTTCCAGGACCATCCTGAAATTTATTCCCAATTTGAAAATTAAGCCATTTAAATACATTTTCCCTAGGATTATGTTTTAAATGCCAATCTTTCATTTTTATCTTGATTTTAATAGTCCAACTATTTAATCAACAATTTCGGTACTATTTATTATAATGATTACTATAGTCCAACTATATAATCAACTATACTTTAATAGAATAAAAATCAATTATATTGATTACTATAATCCAATTATAAAATCAACTATAAATGATTAGTTTGAATATATAGTCCAACTATTTATTCAAACAACATCTAAATATTAGTCCAACTAACATTTAATTATTTGACGAATTGATATTTGTTTGAGCGCGTATGGCGAGTAATTGAACCAATATTGCAAATTCAATTCTTGCCTCCCACTATTTTTCGGCGAGCCTCTAACCCTCTGTCGAGTACTCGGGAAACGCGTTTCCTAGTGGGCTAGGATCCCGTTAAATATCACACAATCTTGACTTTGGCCAACAAATTGTATGATAATTAACTAGGTATATCTCTAAGATCAATTGGATCCAATCCAATTCCTAGATCCGGTAGGGGGACATCCAAGTCCGAAACATATATCTTATATATGCCAATACATCCAATGTATTACCTGACCTTTTTCCTCTGAATCAACTAAGCCTTGGCTTTGGCACAACAAACTTAGTGATCCCAGTCAAGCGCGACCCATTGACCATGGAAAGCTTCGTAATCAATGTCGATGGACAAGAAATGGTCTTGAATTTGGCCAACAAACCACAACTTGGACAAGACACTGATATGTAACAAAGCCTTAGTGATTCAAACACATCTTCGACAGACAAAGGCCTTGACTTTGGCCAACAAACCAATGCCGTCTCGGATCTTGAGTGAGAATCATTCAATGGAAGGAAAGACGCTTAATATATTGCGAGGGTTTTTCGCGTGCAAATTGGCAACCAATTTATTATCTTTGTTAAGGTCTCATCATCATACACCCTTAAACATGCATTCTAAATACATAATAAAGCGCATATGAAAAATAATAATGATATGCGGATGGATACTTTACACATTGATCCTAGATCAAATCTCTCTATTTCTCTCTCCCGCTAGCACAAACATTTCTTCTACCCGTTACACTACACTTCTAAGGAAACCTCATTTACATTGAGGGGAATAAGTGAGAAGAGAATACAAAGAATAGAGAGGTAATAAGGCTGGACACGCTAGTTCAATTAATAAATCGAATTTATTACAACAATTTCTAAAATTGCCCCACCCATCTAATATCCATCCGATATACATTATTCATGCATCGCAACCATGTATTCACACAAGCATGTTATCAATCAATCTAATCCAATTAATTAATCTGATAATTAGTGATCATCCAATGTTCAAACAACGATTTGATTTTGCTCGAGTCAAACTCGTTTTTGTGAATAAGTACTTAAAGTACGAATTCTCGAATTAAATTAAACTACACAATTAAATCCAATTCAATTTGTATTTAATTCTAATTCACTATTTAATTCCAAATTAAATATTACACTTTATTAATAAATCTTTTACGACTTAAATTCCAAATTTAATCGTTACGGGTCTCAAAGCCCGATTAACGTCCAACGTCAATTTAATTAAAGTCCAATGGGCTTTTAATTAATTTCTCAAGGCGTGGACTTTTCGTCAACTCGGGTCAAACCGAATAACCAAAATCCAATCCGGGAGTTACCCCATAAGCCTAGAAATTAATCTTGGCCCATTATGCCCAATTAAACTTTAAAGGTCCATTTGTCGCATTTGGGCTTTATGGAGGCGTTTTTGGGCCCAATTGGATCCAATCCAATTTACCTAAACCCAACTTTGTACAACAAAGCCCATTTAGCCCATTTACAACATTTCAAGCCCAATTTCCAAAATTAGCCCAATTAACTAAATTACTAAAATCCAATTTTACAATTTAATTAATGAAAGTGCATTAACATAATTATTCACCCAAATCATTATTTCCAAAACACAAATTAGGCTAATTAATCATGCTCATCTACATCAATTAGTGTCCAACACAAATTAACAAAAAATCAAACCCAATCATGCTTCTAATGCTCTCGGTAATTTGGGGATTTTACGTCCGATTCGAATTCAATCCAATTAATTCCACAATCGACATTAAATCATATTCCCGAATGATTTCCAACACATCCAATTGTCAAAAATCAAAAATAAAAAATCCCAAGACATATTTAGGGCAAGACCATACGACCAACATAAGCAATTTGGGGAAAAATGTTCCAAACAATTTTTCAACAAATTGATCCAATCAATCTTCAATTCAAACACATTTAAGCATACTAATTCATCCAATTTCATTAATCATGCTCAAAATCAAGTTTGCCCAATTTTAAGTCCTAAATCAATTTCATGCTTTTAACCAAGCTCTGATACCATTGTTGATGATTATCTAGGGTCCCAAGGATCACAAATCAAGCATGAAACATAAGTGAATACATTCGAGAAGTCGCAGAATACTTACATCGATCGGTTGAGCGACGCTTTGACGAACAAAAATTTCTTTTCTGCCCACTGCAGTGTTGAGTTCTTATAAGGTCCCAAAATCATCAAAATCAAGCATAAAAACGCATGAACACATCAAATGTGTCACATTGATTGGATTTGATGCATCAAAGAACACAAGTCTTTTTCACCTCTTCAAGGTCACGGCAATGGCTCCCAAAGTCAGTGGATGGCTCAGTTTTGGGTGTCTTTGTGTCTTCAAGATTCGGCCATTGAAGAACCTCCATGAAAGCTCCAAGCTTCAAGCTCAAAATGAGATTCCAAGCTCATGTGTTCACTGCCCTATCACCAATTTATAAACCCTAGAGTGTGCTAGCACTAGTCATCTTCCTTGCTTCTCTTCTTTGTTCGGTCCAACCAGAAAAAGAGAGGAAGAAACGGTCTAAAACCGTGAAAGAGAGACAAGCCATGATATTGGCTTCATGAAACCCTAAAAAACGTAAAAGAGAGAGAGATAAACCATAAAAGAAAATGTAATAATATATATATATATTTTATTTTCCAAAAATAAAACAAATACATAAAGCATTTTCCTTTTTTCAAAAAGTCAAAAAAAGGTACAAGTCCTATCAACTTTACACCCATCACCTTTTACTATTCACATCAAGTCACTTTAATAAAGTGACAACATGTCAAGTCACATCACTCAAAGTGACAAGTGATTTGACAATTGATGCGACTAGCGATTTGATGCTTGATGTGACTTACGTGTCGCGCTCGAATTCGAAATGCGAATGCACTCGCAATCACTCTCGGGCTCGGGTTCGCTAATTCCAAATTAACAAATTTTCCGTCGCGTCATAATTAAATGATTACGCCTAGCGAAATCACTATTCACGTCGCTAACGAATTAATTCTAAATTAATTCGTTCGCCTGAATTAAATCTAATTTTAATTCCGCGTCGAAATCCAATTTCGTATAATATATCGAATATATTATTTTATCGATTAATTCCAAATTAATTGTTCTCTCTCTTTTATTAATATTTTGTCCTAGATAAAATATCTCCGTAATTAATCCCAGATTAATTTTCTCTCTCATCGAATTAATCCCAGATTAATTATAGTGCGAGTCATACATCATCGGTGAATCTTCGGGAAGCGACCCATGAGATCCCCGGATATGTTGGCAGTAAATACGGTCGTCGGACTATCCGAACACGTAAGTACCTCGTACTACGTTTGTACCGATTTACAAGACAAGGTTGGCTTCTAGCAAAACGTCATGCCTACCCAATTCTCCAGAAATATCCTTATAGGAATATGTGATCTATATCAAGCGTAGTATACCGAAGTATTGCGTATTTCTGTCCAGTATCGGATGATCACGTGCTAGGCCTGGGGCTGGAATTGTGTCTGCCCCGTACGAAGCACATATCGGATGTCTGGCAACTAGTCTCTATAATCGGATAAACATGACCTAGTCATAATATCCCGATAGCTCGAGCATTTAAGAGAACGAGTTCTGTATCCTACGTGACCGTCATCTCCACTATGACTGGAGTGATATTTCCGTCTTGACATCACACCCAACACACTACGATTCCCAATATACCCAGTATCGGCGTACACAGAACCTGTTAAATCCCTGGACGACCTTAACTAAAGTATATCGATTGTCGTAAGCATTAGCGTTGTAAGTCTCAGGTTAAGACCAAATACACCTACCCTGATATCGGACTCCCATAGACACACACTCATACTACCAATGGGATTCCGAGGGGGTCTATCCAGAGCGAAGCGGTTCCCCGTACCATCGGTAAAACACAACCTCCTATTACACTTGCATGAGTATCCTATACCCAAATATATGAGAACTATGCCGTTGTGCCCTCACAAACGCGCACAAGTGTAATACTAGTCTTTTACGTATTTATCGATTTCCAATCTCGATAATACTCTGACTATGGATATTTAATGATTTATCCTTCATGGACTGATACTGTCTCATATCATTCTCCGTCCAGGAACAAATCATAGGGACCTCTCATCATTTATACATCTAGGTGATCTAATCACAAATGATAAGAGTGCAATCTCCTTTGTCACATAGTTAATTTGTACAACAGCACCGTGATCTGTACAAATAGTGACGCTATGGGTCATAATTGTCCAACAATCTCCCACTTGGCCTATAGCCAGTCACTCGAGTGTCTTACACCCGAACTATGTACGGTTGGCTCAAATAACTGAGAAAGTTTTCGTCAGCGGATTTGCATAGATGCGATTTATACGATCATCACATCGCCACGATGCTTGATCCGAACGAATCAGATGAATAGTCGAAGTATATATCTGGATCGTTGATGAGACCATTAATTCTTTAGCCTGTGCTGATGCCTAGCTCAGCTACTAACAGAACTGTATCTAATCTAATTAGATTTGTTATTGACCCAGATGGCTTCTATTGCTGCTTCAGCTGCTGCAATTAACCCACATTTGTTGTTTATTTGGTAACAGTATCTTGCTTGGAAGATTTCCAGCTCACTGTACCGTTATTCATACTGTATAGTACCGTTTACGACTTTTAGTCGTCTTCATCGGTTATTGGAAACTTGCTACAGTGACCCCAGTCACTTCAAGTTCTCCTTCTCCATAGACTAAGACAGCATCATTAGTTCTCTAAGATACTAACAGATGTTCTTAACATTAATCAAGTGACTATCACTCGGATTGGCATGTTTTTGAATCCATATGCTCAAAGCGTATGAGACACCAGGTCTCGTACATTTTTCAATGTACGGTTTCTCGGAGAGTATTCGAAAGCCAAGCTTTCGTCGATATTTATTTTATGGGAACATCATTTCCAATAAATGACATATAATCATTATTTTATAGGACAACCACTGTCAGTGCCCTCCCACTAACCCTCTAATTTACACAAGAATCGTTTTCGTTTTGAATTAAATCATACACCATTATGATTGCATCAAAACGGTAATTCCAAGAACTTATGCTCGCATCATCAAGCATTATCCAAATGGATCTACCGTGGCAATAGGTAAAATGTTGAATCGTAATCAACACAATGTCGATGACGATACCTTTCCGTTAAAAGCCTAGCTTTATACGTTGGTATGTTTCATCCATGTACGTCTTCCTTGAAGACTTATATAGTACCAATAGGCACAATGCCTTATGGTACCTCAACTAGTTCTAAACATGTTGATATACATGGAATCCATTTCGGACTATATGGCACTTTGCCATAATTAGGAGTCGATACCTTGTATCACTTCCTCATACGTAGTCAGTTGGTATTCCTCAATAAGATAGACATCTTTATGAGGTGAGATCAGAAACCCATACCCCAGGTTGTTTTCTGACTCTCTCCGATCTACGCGGTTCTTGTGTGTTCGAAGATTAATGGCAATAGTTTCATCCTTGATGAACTATTCATGTTCCATTAAGATTCGGTTCCTTGAACAGTATTACTCCGATTTTTCATCGAGTTATATTATCCTCCCACTTACCACTGCATATTGGTATTCCTCTTAGGAAAACTGCATGGTAAGCAACAATCTAATTGTTCTCTCGTGAGTTGTATAAGTACAATACTTATGGTATCCCTAGGATATCGTATATTTGGCACTTATCCTATTTGGGTTTTAGTTAGGTATCATCCAAACATATGCCAAGCATACCCAAATTATCAGGAATGAGAAACCCAGTTTCTTTTCCCGTTCATATCTAATATGATATCTGTCAAACAGATTTTATGGAACCTTATTCAAAATAATTTTTGCACTGTTTAAAGCTTATCCGCTGAAGGAAATGGTAGCTCAGAGCGACTCGTGATTAACTTTATTATGTCTAACAAAATTTGGTTAATCCGTTCGGACACACCGTCAAACTGACGTGTTCCGGGGGAGTCCTATTTGAAAGAATACTATACTCTTTCAAGTACACGATAAAATAATTGCTTAAGTATTTTCCATTACGGTCTTACCGTGACGGGTTAATACTTTAGCTGATCTGTTTGTCTATTTCGTGTCGAAACTGTGAAAGTTTCCGATTTGTGTTTCAAAAGAAACATATAACCATAACGCGATGCCACATCCGTACAGGTCACGAAATATTCATATCCACCTCTAGCCTAGCTAGACATGGGCCCAATTACTTCACTATGAATTAGGGCTAACAGATCAGTGGCATCTACACTTTCACCAAGTAAATAGTGCTAGCACTTTTCCCAATAAACTAGATTCGTAGACTTTATTTGAATGGAATCAAATCAGTCCTAGTACCCACTCTTCGAAAGTGTGGATATACGAGTCTTGTTTGATTATGTCCCAGACAACAATGCCACAATTAGTTTCTTCTGATCAAATCAGTTTGAGCTATTTATTTGTCATGTTATATATTTGAGATATTATTTATATTCAAAATATAAATGCTGTTATTCACATCTAATGTGTTTATCTCAATATTATCTTTATATAATAAAACACTTTAGTGTTCTAGAATATAAAGGTTCACCCGCAGCGGGTTAAACACTGATATAGAGATAATGTATCTAGTCAAACTAGTTACATTATAACACTTTCTTAATTTAAGTACTAACCCGAAGGTAGTTCCTAAATTTAGCTATCTACGATTAAAATAGCGACTTTCGTCCCGTTTACAATTCGCAGATTAATCTCAGTTGAAGTCAGTATCCTGTTCAAAGCAGATTCTGAACATCCATATATTTTTTATGTACCACACTAAGTATTTAAAATCCAATTTCAATACTAGTTGTGAACATAATTATGACAAACATATTTGAAGTCAGAGCCTTTGCTCGTCTTCATTTCCTTCTTAGGATATGTCCTTTTATCTTCCCAGAAGATCATGATGATTTTGCCTTTGCCATTTTTCCATATTCCAGATGCCTTTGGACAAGCCTCGGTTTCTAGAATATCGAAGTAAGGTGCGCCTTGCGCTACTTGCCTAATTGCAAAGTTTGACTTTGTCTCCTTGAGAATAGTCATTAATTCTCCAAGAATTATTTATTGCAATTTAGTATTTCAAAGATCTAAAATAGATCCATGAAAATCCTTCAATTTCATTATCATGCTTTAAAGATCTAATCCTTAATTCTGATTCAGAAATTAAGGAGTCTACTTGACAAGTATTATGGATTAAGCACTAAAGTTATCATTACATGAATATTCCAAATATCATGTTCCACTTATTTGCTTAACTCCGAGCTTTAGGCATAATAGGTTATTTTATCCAATAAAGTAACTTATTATTTTCCAAGATGATGAGTGGTATTTATATCACTATTTCCCACTCATTTAATCTAATATTTTGTATAGTTTCTTGAGTTTTGTGAATGTTTTGATGTGTTTTGTGTTATTTTGTAGATAAATAAAGTTTCAGGACATTCTGGAGGTAATTTGGAGTAAAACAGTGAAAATTGGCGAAAAATGGCATTTTGGTAATTTCCAGCGTCGCGCCGCCCAGACCTTCCGCGTCGCGACGCCCAGCATGCGCCGAATCTGCTAACGTACGCCTGGTCAACAGGTCAGGATTTGAGAAGTTTGACTTTGCTAAAATGCGCCGTGCCACGTGTCACCATCGCAACGAATCTGCTAACGTGCGCCGTGCCACGTGTCAACATCATATGCTGCCGACACTTTGACTTGACACGTGTCGCCTTGTCATCAGCCATGTCAGCGGTCAACGAGTCAACATGCCATGTGTCATGCCATGTCATCAGCCACGTCACAAGGTCAACCAAGTCAACTTGACACCTCAGCATCAGCCAATCACCGCGTGACACGTGTCGCCACGTGTCGCAATCCTATTGTGCCGACAATTGCAACACACGCCAACACACGCCAGCGCCACGTCATCGCCACGTCAGCGCCACGTCATCGCCACATCAGCATGACGTCATCAATGACGTCATCACAATAATTGAGTCTTAGCCGCCTTGACACGTGTCGCGTGAACAGTCAGCCGCCATGCTACGTGTCGCCTTCTCATTGTGCCACGTCGACAAATCCAGCGTCGCGACGCTGAGGTCCTTGGCGTCGCGACGCCCGAACAGTGAAAATTCTGCCTATAAATTCAGCGCGAAATTTCAGATTTCGACACACCTCTCTCTCTCTTGATTTCTCTCTCTAGAGAGAGTTTCTCTCTCTAGAATTTTTATTTTTATTTTTAGTTTTTTTTTAAATTTATTTATTTGTAATTAATTTTAATTACTTTTTGTAATAATAGTAATTTAATTTTTACGTTTTACTTTTTACAGTTTTTACTATTTATGAGAAAGTAATTTCCCAGCTAGGGTGAAAGGTAATTCTTTTACTGTTACTATTTAGATTAATCTCCCTTAAAAATAATATATTTACACTTTAAAATACTGATTAATAAAGGATACCGCTATATTGGTCGGTTGGTATATTTATTTTCTGTTGGTTTGAACCTGATTAATCAAGGATACCGCCAGATTGGTCGGTTGATAAATTTATTTTGGTACCGCCTTTATGGCTGGATTATGGACAAATATTACCGCCTATATGGCTGGTTGGACTTAATCAGGATACCGCCAGATTGGTCGGTTGGTAAATAATATCACAAGTTTATATTATTTTATGGGAGATGTCTAAATTAGTAGTAGTAAAAGTAATTCCTTTTACCTTAGCATTTTATTTTATTGCAATTTACTTTTCAGTATTTACTTTTCAGCATTTTTACTTTATGTCTTTTACTTTTCAGTTATTAGTCCTAGTTAGTGTTTGTAACTAAATAGTTATCTGAGGTTGTAATGAATTTCAATATCACCAGTTTATAAGGGTTAGATTATAGTTTGGGTATTATAATGATTTATTTATTGAGTCTTAATCTTAATGCTTTTTATTAACCGATCACTAATAAAATTGATTAGGTAAACTTAAAATGAACTAGACATAGAGATTTTAAGTTTAAAACCTTAGACTCAATAGCCCACGATCTTCCTTGAGGATAGATAACCCTTTAATATTTCCTTACAGGATAGGAATATACCTGTCGGGCGAGGGTAGCCATAATTGGAACTTAATCTTAATGAATCCAGATAATGTGATTGACATAGGAATATGGTTCAATTGGGTTATACTGGGTATTTGTGTCTGACCATCGACAGATGCTTTCGCATAATTTCGTGTTCCAGGTTAATAAATCATTGTATTTCTAACTATAAAATAATCACTTCATCTTTATAATGATATTGGAATAAATCACAACCCTAGATCTTAGTGTCTTTTGTTATTTTCCTTAGTATTTTCTTTTGTCTTTTATTTATTTATTTATTTAGCAAAGTCTTTCAACCAACAAACAAACAATCTCTCTCTTCTTCATTTAATTAGATATTTGTAAATAAATAGATTCAACAATTAATAACACAGTAGGAATTAAGTCCTCGTGGGATCGATATTTTTATACTACTTGAACGATACGTGCGCTTGCGTTATACGTGTGTGTTTACGCCGGTCAAGTTTTTGGCGCCGCCGTTGCCGGGGACTTATTTTTCTTGAGTTGTTAATTTTGAAACTATCTAATTTACTTATATCTAATTTTCTTTCTTTTTTTTGTAATTTTTATTTCTTTTATTTTCAGGTGATTAAAAAAATGGAACATTATCGGAAATTGAGAATCACGAACTTTACAAGAAGATACACCCCAAATCTGGGAGCAACAGTCCAGTTTTCTCTGAGGCCTGTTGTTGAGCCCAATGACTATCACTGGATGTCAGAACCAATAATACTACTTTTGCTCAACAGAACTCAATGTGGAGATGTGACATATAATGGGTAACCACCCAAGCGATTATTGCGAGTACAACTACAATTCAGGGTGGCAGAACTATCAGAATCCTTCATGGTATGATGAGCCAACATATTTCACAGAACCATCACATCTTCCATCTTATCCACCATCTTCCTTCAATCCTTATCAAGAACCAGAACCATCCGAGGAAGATCAATTAATTCACATGTTCAAAGAACAAGAAGCTCGATTTGATGCACAATTCAGAGTAACGCAGAATCCATACAAAGAATGACAGATCAGATCAGACAATTAATAGAAAACCAGAACATCATACCTCAAGAACCATTTTCAGATGACACTGATGAAGCCTTCGAGTACCCAGAAATCCACGATGACACCTTAACAGAGGAGGAGGCTGAGCAGTATCAACAACCAGAGGTATCAGTTCAGGAACCCGAACCGACAAAGTCTCGATTTGATTTCTATTATTCAGATTCTGATGAGGATGAAACTGAGCTGTTTGTACCAACTGCATCAAAAATTGAGGATGGAATTATGTATCCTCAAAATGAAGATCTTGGAGATTCCATTGCACAAATGTTTGATGAAGATCTACCTGAGCCAATCATTTCAACCAGATCAGAGGATGAAGACCTAAAATCTAACATTTCTTTTCAGGTTGACAATTTTGAAACATGTATTTCACAGATGACAGATGAAGAGCTTAATGCAGAAATTTTCAAATACATCTGTGAAGAAAAGGTGGAGCAAGAAGCAGAGCAAATGGAGGAGCAAATGTCTGACTTTATTAAAGATCCAGAGCATTCAGGAAAAACATCGCTGTTTATGGGAGTACAAACCAAAGATATCACCCAGAAGCTTGAAAGAATGGAACTTCCATTCCAAGTCAAGCACCATACGAGACCTCCTAATTTTATTACTTTCTTTTCAGGAACCAATGGAGCAACAAAGATTAAAAAAGTGACACAAGCACTGAATGAGACAAAATTTTTTTTGCCACTTTACCGTTGGAAGAGACCCTTCAAAAGCAACGCTCACGGGATTGTCTTTAATCGGACATCCAAAACGACATTGAAACCTCCATAACAGATGAATTTCAGTCACGTTTGGCTGAAGACGAAAAATTTAGCGCTAGCAGGGAGGCAACCCATGCAATTTGTTGTAATTTATTTAATTATTTATTTATTTTTGTGTGTGAACTTTTTAATAGTGTGTAGTTTTGCAGGAAAAATTAAAATGGAATTTATCAGGACAAAGCAAGCCAGTACAAGCGGGATTTTCAAAATAAAATTTGACAAAATCACGAAGATACAAAGTTGATCCAGAAAGACGACCGAGTAAGAAGTCTTATGGATTTATCTGTCGCAAGACATGGTTTTGCCAAAAAAAAAAAAAAAAAATCCCTAAAAATTACCGAGCGTCGCGACGCACGACCAATTTCAGCGTCGCGACACTGTTTGTTTACAAGCCTAAAACCAGCAGCCACCACGCACAGATCCTCACTCCTCCTCCTCTTCACAGATCTCACCATTTTCTCTCAACCCAGAAGCCAATCCAACCGAAACCAGACCATCAACCGCAACCCACCACCCACCACGCACGATCCAGCCACTACAACCACAACAACACACCGTTTCACAGCCGAGATCTACCAAGCCGACCCACTGCCGAAAGCCAACACCCAAGACCGGAACCGAGAACCTGACATCACCAAACCAGATCCAAGCTAACCACTGACACCCACAGATCAGCCGTGAGTCACCCTTGCCGCCGAGCCGTGAACCACCAAGCCGAGACACCGCACCACCAGCCACCCAACTGCCAAAACCGACAAAGCCGAGACACCCAAACGTGAATCACCAAGACAGTCACCTAACCACGATCAAAACCCCATGATCAGATTTGATTTGTGTGGATAATTTGTGTGGTTAATTTTGATAAAAATTGGATGTTACAGGTTTTGAAATTTTGACAGTAAAGGGATAATCGAAAATTGAATGAGTTTGTGGTTGATTTTGTTGAAATTGGAGGATTGTGAATTTGAAAGTTTTGGCAGTGAATAACTGGCTGAATTCTGAGTTTAGAATTGCCAGATCGATGGAATTTTGTAGAATTGGGAGCGAAGAGTTGAATTGGAGTGTTTGTGGCATTTGTTAGATTTGGTTGTGTTGGATAATCAAATTCAGGGGAGACTCTGTCAGATTTTTCTGAAAAATACCAAGTTGGGATTTGATTGGTGATAATTTTTTAGGATGAATTTGGGGAAATTTTGAGTTTTTAGAGGAGACTCTGTCGAAATTTTCACTAAAAAAATGGTAATTATCGATCGTGGTAAAAAACGTAAATTGGACATAAATTTTTCCTTATGATAATTTTTCCTGTAAAATTTCAGCTGACTAGGTAATATCTTCTAATCTCTTTGTGTATACATAGTGTGAACTTTTTTTATTTGTGTGTTATTTTTGTAGGGAAAAGCACAAACGGAGCATTTTAATACAGAAGGAATTGTGTTTAACAATCAAAAGAAGAGAGCTAATTCATTTTGATGGCTGAGTAAAGATTAAGTCTTGAGACACATCCTAATGGATTATATATACCAAACGAGTAGCGTATTGCGTACACAATTCTGTTGCCTTAATTATTGCTTTGATTCGCTTTTCTGTTGTAATTATTTTTATTTTAGTAGACAGGATCCAGACTTTTTGACCTTTCACACGATTCATTTTGTTATTTAGCTAACAATCGTCCTCTGGAAGATACTTGTGCTATTATTGTATTCACCCTTTTCAGGTACTATAAATTCGGCCCGTCATTGCACTTTTGAAGGCATCCAGAGTTGTAAAAGAAATACATAAAAATAAAATAAAAATGGAAGCCACTTCAAGAAGACGAGTTGAGAACATCTGTGTGTTTTGCGGTAGTACTGTAGGTACTAAACCACAATACATAGAAGCAGCACATGAATTGGGTCGAGTCTTAGCAGCAAGGAATATGCACCTAATATATGGCGGAGGCAATCTTGGACTTATGGGGATTGTTTCAAAGGCCGTACAGGAAGGAGGCAGTCATGTTTTGGGAATCATCCCAAAACCCTTGGCAGAGGCAAATCTTATTGAATCATCAAACGGAGAGGAACTGATTGTGCCAGGTATGTCTGAACGACTGGTAGAAATGATTAACCGTTCTGATGCTTTTATTGCTTTGCCAGGTGGCTTGGGCACATTGGAGGAAATTTTTATTGTACTATCTTGGGCGAACCTAAACATACACCAGAAACCAATTGGGCTGTACAACGTTGATGGGTTTTATGATTTTCTTTGTGTGTTTCTTGATGATGCTCGAAGAAATGGGTTCGTGTCAAAACCTTTAAAAGAACTCCTCTTCACTGCCAGAACTGCTCCAGATCTAATTGACCAACTCATGCCTATGAACCAAAAGTTGACCCTATCATTTCAAAGATAAATTGGTCCGAGGACGATCGTGGTAAGAACGTCGAATTAATCTGGATCTTAACCTGTAATTTTCCTGTAGAATTTCAACTAATCAGGTACGATTTTCTAAACTCTTCTTCTACTATTTAAGACATTGGGGACAATGTCTCATTCAGGTTTGGGGGTGAGGTATAGTTAATATACTTGTTTGTATTGTTATTTTTATTTTTTAGTCCAAAATTTTTTCGAAAAATACAAAAAAAATTGAAAAATTTTCAAAAATTACAAAAATATTTGTTGCATTTTTATGTTTTTATTTTAACTAAAAAGGTGAAATTGGTAAGAAATAGCCGAGTAAGGAGTTTCCACTCTTGAGACGTATTTCAAGCCATTTATTTCGAAATAAGTTAATTTTTGTTTATTTCCTTTTGAATTATTTAATATGTGAATTCTCCATAATACTGACTAAAATGAATCTTCATATGCTCATTTGACAGGTATTATCAACATGCATAGTAACATACGGACATGAGCTGTAATTGAAAAGCTTGTAATATTCCGTGCTCTAGTTTAATTGGAGGAAGCATCTATAATAGTTATGGATAAAAAAAAAAAAAATATGATGTACAAAAATAAAGTATCTAAGATCCGGGTTATTAAGTATGTAAGGGTGTTTTAACACCTAGTGCCCTAAAACCAACTGGTTTGGGAGTCATTGGCCCAAAACTCGTTACATGGATCGAAGATACTGCAAAAATATATTCATATCTGAAATCTGAGTAATTAAGTTCGTAGGGGTGTCTTAACACCTGGTGCCCTAAAGCCAACTGGTTTGGGAGCCCCGACCCAAAGCTCGCTACATAGACGGAAGGTATTGTATATAAATAAAAAGACAAAATTCAGAAAATCAAGAAAAAATCAGAAAAATCAGAAAAATTATTCCATTGCTACAAAAAGGTGTGAAATCTGATAGAACTTTAGGACAAAAATATTACTCTCTTATCAACTGCACTTATGACTGTTGTGGGCAAAAATGAGTTGTTTAATATTATGTTGACTGTGTATATGAAGAAAGGTAAAAATAATCGGAGAATTTACTTATTCGGTAATTTAGAAAGAAACAAAACAACTAGTAACTTGTAGTAGAAGTTTCACCTGATTAGTTACTATCTTCTTTATTCTCTTTTCGCTTGTCTTTTGCTTTTGTGTGCATTATTTTTACTACGCATTTTTACTTTTGTAAAATGTTTGTGGGTATCATTGCTGTAAACCCTCACGAGACTACAACTCGTCCACTAGGGACACCTAGAGGTTTAAAGGCTTGTTGCATATGCTAAATGCAACCGTGATCCCTACGAAAATGGCTTAGTTAAATTTTATTCTGTTATTTTATTCTATATTTTGCTCGAGGACTAGCAAAATGTTAGGTTTGGGGGTGTGATGAGTGGTATTTATATCAATATTTCCCACTCATTTAATCTAATATTTGTATAGTTTCTTGCGTTTTGTGAATGTTTTGATGTATTTTGTGTTTATTTTTGTAGATAAATAAAGTTTCAGGACATTCTGGAGGTAATTTGGAGTAAAACAGTGAAAATTGGCGAAAAATGGCATTTTGGTATTTCCAGCGTCGCGTCGCGCCGCCCAGACCTTCCGCGTCGCGACGCCCAGCATGCGCCGAATCTGCTAACGTACGCCTGGTCAACAGGTCAGGATTTGAGAAGTTTGACTTTGCTAAAATGCGCCGTGCCACGTGTCACCATCGCAACGAATCTGCTAACGTGCGCCGTGCCACGTGTCAACATCATATGCTGCCGACACTTTGACTTGACACGTGTCGCCTTGTCATCAGCCATGTCAGCGGTCAACGAGTCAACATGCCATGTGTCATGCCATGTCATCAGCACACGTCACAAGGTCAACAAGTCAACTTGACACCTCAGCATCAGCCAATCACCGCGTGACACGTGTCGCCACGTGTCGCAATCCTATTGTGCCGACAATTGCAACACACGCCAACACACGCCAGCGCCACGTCATCGCCACATCAGCATGACGTCATCAATGAATTAAAATACAAAAAACACAATGAATTTCATATTTTCAAGAATTCGGCCAAGCCACTTTAAAAGGGAAAAATTGTTCCAAATCAAAATTCAATCCAATTGAACTTCAAAACAACATTACCCACTTGTTTTAAAGTCATCCAATGATCAAACAAACAAAATCACCAAGAAATTTAGGGTTCTTTAATTTCGGCCATGCCCAAAATTTTGGGGAAAAATGGATCCAATCCAATTTCATGAAATTGAACATACACAACATCAATTCAACCTCATTCAAGCATACTTAATCAACAATTCAACCTGGCTCTGATACCATTGTTAGTTCTTATAAGGTCCCAAGAATCATCAAAATCAAGCATAAAAACGCATGAACACATCAAAGGAATAAGGCGGAAACATAACTCACATTGATTGGATTTGATGCATCAAAGAACACAAGTCCTTTTCACCTCTTCAAGGTCACGACAATGGCTCCCAAAGTCAGTGGATGGCTCGATTTTGGTGTCTTTGTGTCTTCAAGATTCGGCCATTGAAGAACCTCCATGAAAGCTCCAAGCTTCAAGCTCAAAAGAGATTCCAAGCTCATGTGTTCACTGCCCTATCACCCATTTATAAACCCTAGAGTGTGCTAGCACTAGTCATCTTCCTTGCTTCTCTTCTTTGTTCGGTCCAACCAAAAAGAGAGAAGAAACGGTCTAAAACCGTGAAAGAGAGAGAAGCCATGATATTGGCTTCATGAAACCCTAAAAAACGTAAAAGGGAGAGAGAGAAACCATAAAATAAAATGTAATAATATATATATATTTTATTTTCCAAAAATAAAACAAATACATAAAGCATTTTCCTTTTTTCAAAAAGTCAAAAAAAGGTACAAGTCCTATCAACTTTACACCCATCACCTTTTACTATTCACATCAAGTCACTTTAATAAAGTGACAACATGTCATGTCACATCACTCAAAGTGACAAGTGATTTGACAATTGATGCGACTAAAGATTTGATGCTTGATGTGACTTGCGTGTCGCGCTCGAATTCGAAATGCGAATGCGCTCGCAATCACTCTCGCGCTCGGGTTCGCTAATTCCAAATTAACGAATTTTCCGTCGCGTCGTAATTAAATGATTACGCCTAGCGAAATCACTATTCACGTCGCTAACGAATTAATTCTATATTAATTCGTTCGCCCGAATTAAATCTAATTTTAATTCCGCGTCGAAATCCAATTTCGTATAATATATCGAATATATTATTTTATCGATTAATTCCAAATTAACCGTTCTCTCTCTTTTATTAATATTTTATCCTAGATAAAATATCTCCGTAATTAATCCCAGATTAATTTTCTCTCTCATCGAATAATCCCAGATTAATTATAGTGCGACTCATACATCATCGGTGAATCTTCGGGAAGCGACCCATGAGATCCCCAGATATGTTGGCAGTAAATACGGTCGTCGGACTATCCGAACACTTAAGTACCTCATACTACGTTTGTACCGATTTACAAGACAAGGTTGGCTTCTAGCAAAGCGCCATGCCTACCCAATTCTCCAGAAATATCCTTATAGGAATATGTGATCTATATCAAGCGTAGTATACCGAAGTATTGAGTATTTATGTCCAGTATCGGATGATCACGTGCTAGGCCTGGGGCTAGAATTGTGTCTGCCCCGTACGAAGCACATATCGGGTGTCTGGAAACTAGTCTCTATAATCGGATAAACATGACATAGTCATAAAATCCCGATAGCTCGAGCATTTAAGAGAACGAGTTCCGTATCCTACGTGACCGTCATCTCCACTATGACTGGAGTGATACTTCCGTCTTGACATCACACCCAACACACTACGATTCCCAATATACCCAGTATCGGCGTACACAGAACCTGTTAAAGCCCTAGACGACCTTAACTAAAGTATATCGATTGTCGTAAGTATTAGCGGTGTAAGTCTCAGGTTAAGACCGAATACACCTACCCTGATATCGGACTCCCATAGACACACAATCATACTACCAATGTGATTCTGGTGGGGTCTATCCGGAGCGAAGCTGTTCCCCGTACCATCGGTAAAACACAACCTCCTATTACACTTGCATGAGTATCCTATACCCAAATATATGAGAACTATGCCGTTGTGCCCTCACAAACGCGCACAAGTGTAATACTAGTCTTTTACGTATTTATCGATGTCCAATCTCGATAATACTCTGACTAGGGATATTTAATGATTTATCCTTCGTGGACTGATACTGTCTCATATCATTCTCCGTCCAAGAACAAATCATAGGGACCTCTCATCATTTATACATCTAGGTGATCTAATCACAAATGATAAGAGTGCAATCTCCTTTGTCACATAATTAATTTGTACAACAGCACCGTGATCTGTACAAATAGTGACGCTATGGTCATAATTGTCCAACATGTAGCTCACGGCAGTCCACTGCTGTTGATTCTCCATTTGCGGTTTTGATCACAAGAATCAAGCTCCAAGCTTCGTCAAATGATTCCCGGCTCATGGGTGGACTTCCCTATCACCTTCACATGACTTCGTAGTGTGCTAACACTCCCGATTTTGCCACAAAATCGCGACTTTTGCTTCCCATTTTCCTCTTGGTTCACGACAAAACAGAAACCAGTGAAGAAAGAATGAAAGTCGCGTGATAGAGAGATGAAGAAGAAAGAGAGAAAAAGTGTTGTAATGGTAATTGATTTCCAAAATCAATAACATATACCAAATATTATAATAATAATATATGTCAATCAAGCTTTCAAAAAGCTTTCCATCAACTCACATCTATCAATCAAGTTGTCAAGTCACATCACTAAAAGTGACAAGTGATTTGAAGCTTGATGCGACTAATGATTTGACGCTTGATTTGACTTGCGTGCCGCACTCGAATTCGAAATGCGAATGCGCTCGCAAATAATCTCGGGCTCGGGTTCGCTAATTCCAAATTAACGAATTTTCTGTTGCGACACAATTAAATGATTACGCCTAGCGAAGTCACTATTCACGTCGCTAACGAATTAATTCTAAATTAACTCGTTCGCCCAAATTAAAATCTAATTTTAATTCCGCGTCGAAATCCAATTTCGTTTAATATATCGAATATATTAATTTACCGATTAATTCCAAATTAATCGTTATCTCTATTTAAATGATATTTTATCCCAGATAAAATATCTCCGCAATTAATCCCAGATTAATTTTCTCTCTTTTCTTATTAATCCCAGATTAATTAAAGTGCGAGTCATACGTCATCGGTGAATCTTTGGGAAGCGACCCATGAGATCCCCAGATATGTTGGCAGTAAATTCGGTCGTCGGACTTTCCGAACACGTAAGTACCTCGTACTACGTTTGTACCGATTTACAAGACAATGTTGGCTTCTAGCAAAGCGCCATGCCTTCCCAATTCTCCGGAACATCCTTACAGGAATAAATGATCTGTATCAGGCGTAGTATACGTAGTATTGCGTATTTCTGTCCAGTATCGGATGATTACATGCGAGGCCTGGGGCTGGTACAATGTCTGCCCCGTACGAATCATATATCGAATTACTAGCAACTAGTCTCTTTAATATCGGATAATCATGACCAAGTCATATTATCCCAATGGTTGCAACCTTATATAGAGAGACAATTATGTATCCCTGCGCGATCATCAACTCCATATGACTGGAGTGACACTTCCATCTTGACATCACACCCAACACACTACGATTCTCAATATACCCAGCATTGGCGTACACAGAACCTGTTAAGGCCCTGGACGACCGCAACTAAAGTATATTGATTGTCGCAAGTATTAGCGGTGCAAGTCTCAGGTTAAGACCAAATACACCTACCCTGATTTTGGACTTCCATAGACACATAGTCATACTACCAATGGAATTCCGAGGGGGTCTATCCAGAGCGAAGCTGTTTCCCGTACCATCGGTAAAACACAACCTCTTATTACACTTGCATGAGTATCATATACCCAATATATGAGAACTATGTCGTTGTGCCCTTACAAAGCGCACAAGTGTAATACTAGTCTTTTACGTATTCATCGATGTCCAATCTCGATAATACTCTGACTATGGATGTTTAATGATTTATCCTTCGTGGACTGATACTGTCTCATATCATTCTCAGTCCATGAACAAATCATAGGGACCTCCTATCATTTATACATCTAGGTGATCTAATCACAAATGATAAGAGTGTAATCTCCTTTGTCACATAGTTAATTTGTACAACAAAACTATGATCTGTACAAATAGTGACTCTATGGGTCATAATTATCCAACAATCTATACTTATGGTGATTCATTGACATGGATTATGCATGAAATTGCTTGAAAATGAAAATTTTGGAAATGGGTTAATGTTGCATAATTGAGGGTAATATGTGTGCTTAAAAATTTGTAGCTTGGTGGTGTTAAGAATCATGATAGGGAGTTGAATTGTGTTGTGAAAGTTATGATGATATGTTGTGTGGCCAAAGCTTCATGCTTTAGGGGCAAAGCTCCATTTTGGTGGAAGAGCCATGTTCTTGTTAATGTTAATTTTATCATGAATTATGTTAGGGGCTTGAGTGGTGTTCACATTATACTCAAGATTGTTGTGGTGTTTTTCTAAATTTGTGATGTTTATCTTGAAATAAAGTTATTGCGTGTGTAACCAAAGAAATTGTTTGATGTGCAAACATGACTTGTACTAGGTGTTCATATTATGGAATGAGGATCACATGTATCATTCATGCACACGTCTAGGATTGTAAAGTTCAAGTATACTAATTGTACTTGAACATATGATAGATCCTACGCAGGAGGATCCTTCCGGTTACATTAACGCACATGAGTATTAGGACCACAATTCAGTGAGTGAATACTTTCACACTTATGTTTTCATGATATTTATATTATAATATATTTTACTCACGACATAAGTACAATGATTTATGAAGCATGATTATGATATATAAGTTACGTCCCATGTTACGCAAGTTATGTTTCATGTTACGGTTTATGTTTTACAAGTTGCAATTCAAGTATACATGTTTATGATTCAAGTTTTTACAAGTTAAGTATGTACGTATTCAGTTTATTGCTTTCCCACCGTACATTTGCAGCTTATATTTCAGTTCACGTTTACTCCTTCAGTTTATGTTTATGTATTGAGTTTAAGATTTACATTTCATGAGTATGGTTTGTGTTTTCAGTTTATGTTTTTAGTATATGTTTACATGTCACATGCTTACAAGTTACATTATCATTTGTACGTATTCACATTTAGAAGTACTGCCAATGAATCCTTTCGGATGAGGTTCATCCCATACCTATTCCAAAATAGGTAATGAATTCCATACGAGCATTTTATGCATAAGCCAGTACACATGTCACTTTATAGTTACCTGTTTTCAATTCATGATTTCTTTGTTTCATTCCATGTTATGCAAATTTACAATTCATGTGCATAGCTTTTCAGTCCACAGATCGAGCATGTCTTTCATGTTTACAATTCATGTATGCTTTTTAGTTTATAATTAACACATGTTTTTCACTTTATGATTACGTCATTTTTTCAAGTCTACATGTTATATCATGTTTTCAGTTTACACGTCATGTTATGTCCTTATAATTTTTAGTCCATGACATGTTTTCACGTTTACAGTTCATGTTATGTTTTCACGTTCACATTACGAATCATGTTTTATGTTATAGTGCACGCCATAGTGTTAGATCACGTTTTCATGTCACATCTTCAAGTTATTATTTTATGCTACAACTCGTGCTATATTTTTAAGACATGTTTTCATGTTCGCAAGACATGCCACATTTTCAGGCTATTGTTTCATGTCCATGACACTTTACATTTTCCGTATTTATAGTTTTTCAAGTTATGTTTGTTGGAGTTGATGCTCGGCATGCCAAATTTTATTGTAAATATTGTTAGTGTTCCTAGAACATGCCAAGGATCTCTAAGAGTGATTCGTGTGTGAAAATTACCAAAGAAAGTTGCGGAAAAAAACTTACATTGGTTGATGAGATTTCAAAAAAAATTTCTTTAAAGATGGAAGCTCTAAGCTTTCTTAAGTGTTTCCAACACTTGGGTGAGTTTCCCTATCACCTTCACTTGACTCCTTATGTGCTAGCAAGAACAAAAATAAAAGAAAATTTTCCCTCCAAGAGAAGCAAGCTTTCGGCCATGGCAAGAGAGGAAGAAGAAAGAGTTTTATTTGCTGTGAATAGTAACTTATTACACTTCTAAAGTTGACCAAGTTAATTTATAGTGAGGTTGAATGTTGGTATTGGTTTGAGTGTAGTATAAGCAAAGTCAAGCTTACTTTTAATAAATCAAACCCATAATCAAGCCTAACTACTTCCATCATTAGTCAAACAAATTATGTAAGTGAAGTGGGTCCCACCACTTTTAAATTCCAAATTTAAGTCAGCTAACTTAACACGCAACTTCGCTCGGGCCCGAGTTCGTTTAATTCCGAACTAAACGAATTTTTCGTCGCGACGTAATTAAATCTAATTTAAATAAATAATAATGCCTAGAAAAATTATTACGAAAGTCGCTTGCGAATTAATTCTTTTGCCCGAATTAAAATCCAATTTTAATTCCACTTTGAAATCTAATTTCAATTAATATATCTATTATATTATTTAATCGATTAATTCCAAATTAATCGTTCTCTCTCTTATATCCGACTTTTATCCCAGATAAATTATTGCCGCAATTAATCCCAGATTAATTTTCTCTCTCTCTTAATTAATCCCAGATTAATTCTGTTCGAGTCAAATGTCATCAGTGAATCTTTGGGAGGCGACCCAAGAGATCCCTGGATATGTTGGCAGTAAATACGATCATCGGACTATTTGAATACGTGCGTACCCGGTACCACGTTCTTACCGATTTACAAGACATGGTTGGCTTATAGCAAAGCATCGTGCCTACCCAATTGTCCAGAAATATTCTTTTAAGGAATATATAATCTATATCAGGCGTAGTATACATAGTATTGCGTATTACGATCCAGTATCAGATGTCATATGCTAGGCCTAGGGCTGGAATTGTGTCTGCCTCGTACGAAGCATATATCAGATCACTGACAACTAGTCTCTATAATCGGATAATCATGACCTAGTCATATTATCCTGATGACTGCAGTTCTTAAGAGTACTAGTTCCGTATCCTGCGTGATCATCATCTCCATATGACTGAAGTGATACGTCCATCTTGACATCTCACCCAATACACTACGATTCCCAATATACCCAGAAGAGGTGTACACAGAACCTGTTAAAGCCCCGGATGACCAAAACTAAAGTATATTGATTGTCGCAAGTATTAGCGATGCAAGTCTCAGGTTAAGACCAAATAGTTGAAGTATATACTTGGATCGTTGATGAGACCATTAATTCTTTAGCCTGTGTTGTAGCCTAGCTCAGCCGCTAACAGAACTACACCAAATCTAATTAGGATTATTATAGATCCAAAATGCTTATTTTACTGCCTCAACTGCAGCAATATTCCGCTTTTGTTATTTATTCGGCAACATTATCTTGCTTGGAAGATTTCCAGCTCACTGTTCCGTTATTCAAACTATATAATACCCTTATTACGACCTATAGTCGTTTTTGTCGGTTTGGAAACTTGCAACGGTGAACCCAGTCACTTCAAGTTCTCCTCCTCCATAGCTTAAGAAAGCATCCTTAGATCATCTAAGATACTTAAGGATGTTCTTAACATCAATCCAGTGACTATCACTTGGATTGGCCTGATTGTGACTCCTTATGCTCAAAGCATATGAGACACCAGGTCGCGTACATAATTTGAAACTAATACTACGACTAGGGATATTGAATGATTAAACCTTCTGTGGATTAAAACTGTCTCATATCTTATTAATCCGGAACTAATCATAAGGACTTTTATCATTTATATATCCGAGTAATCCAATTACAAATGATAAAAGAGCAATTTCCTTTGTCACATAGTTAATTTTGTACAAGAACACTATGTCCTTTACAAAATAGTGATGCTATGGGTCATAATTGTCCAACAATCTTTCACTTGGCCTATAGCCAATCACTCAAGTGTCTAACACTTGAACTATATACGGGTCGCTCATGCTTATACTGAGATATCACTTTCGTCAGCGGATTTATAAGGTTATTATCTGATGCGATTTATTCGATCATCACATCGCCACGATGTATGATCTCACGAATCAGATGAAACCATTCGAAGTACATACTTGGATCATTGATGAGACCGTAATTCCTTAGTCTATGCTGTAGCCCAACTCAGCTGCTAACATAACTACTCCTAATCTAATTAGGAATTTTATAGATCCAAAATGCTTATTCTGCTGCCTCAGTTGCAGCAATATAATCCGCTTTTGTTGAATCGGCAATAATATCTTGCTTGGAAGATTTTCAACTCACTGTTCTGTTGTTCAAATAAAATATGTACCCTTATTGCGACTTACAGTCGTCTTTATCGGTTAGGAAACTTGCGTCGGTGAACCCAATCACCTCAAGTTCTCTTTCTCAACAGATTAAGAAAACATCCTTAGTTCATCCAAGATACTTATTGATGTTATTAACATCAATCCAGTGACCATCACCTGGATCGGCCTGATTGTGACTACAAATGCTCAAAGCATATGAGACACCGGGTCGTGTATATGTTTGTCACAATATGAGTTCTCGGAGAGTGCCAACAAATTTTAGATATATCCCAGTAGATCCTTATTCCTAGAATAAAGGTTGCATCTCCCAAGTTTTTCATGGAGAATTTTAATGAAAGCTAAGCTTTCACCGATTGTAAAATGGGAATGTTATTTCCAAGAAATAATACATCATCAATGTATAGGACATTCATTGTTAGTGCGCTCTCACTAACCTTCTTATATACACAAGAATCATCTTCGTTTTGAATGAAACCATATACTATTATGATCTCATCAAAATGTTGGTTCCAAGAACACAATGCTTGCTTCAATCTATAAATGGATCGATTTAACTTGCAAACCTTGTTTGCATGTTTCGGCACGATAAAATCATCAGGATGTTGTAAACATCCTCCAAAAGGTTTCCGTTAAGGAAAACGGCTTTGACGTTTAGCTGCCATATTTCATAAATGAAATATGCAGCTATAGCAAGCATTATCCGAAGTGATTTAATCATGGCAACGGGTAAAAAGTTTCATCGTAATCGACACCATGTTGATGACGATACCCTTTCGCTACAAGCCTGGTTTTGTACGTTTGTATGTTGCCATATTTTATGTATGTCTTCACCATGAAGACTCATTTGCTACCAATAGGCACAATGCCTTCTGGTATATCAACCAATGTCCAAACTTGGTTGGTATACATGAAATCTATTTCGGACTTCATGGCACCTTGCCATAAATCGGAGTCGATACCTTGTATCGTTTCCTCATACGTAGTCGGTTTGTCTTCCTCAATAATGTTAACATCCATATGAGGTGAGATCAGAAACCCATACCTCTCAGGTTGTTTTCTGACTCTCTCCGACCTACGCGGTTCTTATGTATATAGAAGATTATGGAACAGTCTCATCCCTGATGCACTGTTCGTGTTCTGTTAAGGGATCGGTGCCAGGAACAGTATCACTCCGATTTTCATCAAGTTCTACTTTCCTCCCACTTACCACTGCATTTAGGTGTTCCTCTTAAGAAAACCGCATGGAGAGCAACAAATATCTTTGTTCTCTTGTGAGTTGTGGAATTAGTTTCCTTAGAATAACCAATTACAAATGGGCACTTATCCAATTTGGGTTGTAGTTTGGTATCATCCAAACATATGCCCAGCATTCCCAAATCATCAGGAATGAGAAACCCGATTTCTTTCCTGTCCATATTTCATATGGAGTCTGTCCAACAGACTTTGACGGAACCTTATTCAAAATAAGTATTGCACTGTTCAATGCGTATCCCGTGAAGGAAATTGGTAGCTCAGTGCGACTCATTATTAACCTAACTATGTCCAACAAAGTCCGGTTTCTTCGTTCGGACACACCACTCAATTGAGGTGTTCCGGGAGGAGTCCACTATGAAAGAATACCATACTCTTTCAAGTAATCGAGAAACTCATTGCTCAAGTATTTTCCACTACGGTCCAACCACAATATTTTTAATACTTTTACCGGTCTATTTTTCTACTTTGTGTCGAAACTCTTTGAATTTATCAAAAGTTTCTGATTTGTGTTTCTTAAGAAACACATAACCATAACGCGATGCAACATCCGTAAAGATTATGAAGTATTTTTATTCACCTCTAGCCTAGCTAGACATGGGCCCACATACATCACCATGAACAAGGGCTAACAGCTCGGTGGCACATGTACCTTTACCGCTAAAAGGCACTTTAGGCACTTTGCGTAATAAACAAGATTCGTAGACGACATATGATTTAGGATCAAATCTGTCCATAGTATTCATTCTTCAAAAGATTGGATATACGAGTCTTGTCAATACGTCCCAGACGACAATGCCACAAATAAGTCTCATCTGATTTACTCAGTTTGATCTTTTTGTTTGTCATGTTATATGTTTGAGATTCATTTATATTCGAAATATAAATATTGTTATTCACATCTAATGTGTATATCTCAATATCATCTTTATAAACAAAACACCCAGTGTTCTGGAACATAAAGGTATACCCGCAACGGGTTAAACTAGATATAAAGATAATGTTTCTAGTCAAACTAGGTACATTATAACAGTTCCTAATTTAAGTACATGCCCAAAGGGCAGTTCCAAAACTTAGGTTCCCACAGCCAAAACAACAACTCCTGTCCCGTTTCTGACTTATAGGTCGATCTCAACTAAAGCTAGTCTCCTCCTAATCAACAGATCCCTCACATCAGTTCATATGTATGCACCACACCCAATATCAAAATCCAATTTTAAAACTAGCAGTGGATATGTTTATGACAAACATACCTGAAGTCGGAGCCTTGCCTGTCTTCACTTCCTTCATGTCTTCCTTGTCCATACGGCAGTTACGCTTCTAGTGACCCCATTTGCCACAGTTTAGGCAAACATGTTGGGATATGTCCTTAATCCTCCCAGAAGACTGTGACGATTTTTCCTTTGCCCTTTTCTTCACACCCTTAGAAGCCTTCGGCCAATCCTTGGCCTTCTGGGATGTCGAAGTAAGATGCGCCTTGCGCTTCTTGCCCTTTTGGAAGCTCTGACTTTGCTTCCTTGAGCATAGCCATTAACTCTCCAAGAGTTTTCTCTTGGTTCAAGATGAACCCGCCCGGCTTTCGGGCAGAGACTATAAGATCAAATCTATGGAAGTCTCGACCTCGTAGGTAATGCCCAACTAACCTTAGCTGTTCGATGTCAGCAATCATCTGCGACACCTAGTGCTCGACATATGTACCCTCTGACATGCGCGAGCGAAAGAGCTTCTTTTTCAATTCATACTTCTAAGATCTAAGGTTAGATCTATGAAGATCCTTTAATTTCAACATCATGGTATAAGGATCTAATCCTTAGTTCTGACAACGAAATTAAGGAGTTATTGCGGCAAACATGATGGATTGAGCACTAAAGTTATCATCACAATGAGTCTTCTAAAGCTCATGTTCTACTATTTGCTCAACTCCGGGCTCAGGCCCGAGAGGTTTCTCTATTACATAGAGTAACTTCTTGGCTCCCAAAACTATCATGAGATTCATTTCCAATCTGGAAAATTTACGTCGTTAAAGACATTATCGCCCATGATGATGTCCCTAACACTAATCTTTCCAGCCATCTCGATTACAATAGTCCAACTATTCAATCAACGATATTGGGTACACTCAAAATGTAATGATTACTATAGTCCAACTATATAATCAACTACAAGTGGAGTAGTGTGTTGTACAATCTAACTGTTTAAAGAAAGCAATATTAAATATTAGTCCAACTAATATATTTATAACAACGATAAATAAAATAAAAGAGCGCGTATTGGCAAGTATTTAAACGAAATTGTAAATTTAATACTTGCCTCCCACTATTTTTCGGTGAGCCTCTAACCCTTTGTGGAGTACTCGGGAAACCTAGTTTCCTAGTGAGCTAGGATCCCGTTAAATAACACACAACCTTGATTTTGGCCAACAAGTTATATGAAACTTAACTAGGTAGATCTTTAAGATCAATTGGATCACATCCAATTCCTAGATCCAGTAAGTGGACCTCCAAGTCCGAAAGATATATCCAATATATGTAAATATATCCAATATATTTCATAACATTTTCCTCTAAATCAACTAAGCCTTGGCTTTGGCTCAACAAGCTTAATGATTCCAGTTAAGCGGGACCCATTGACAGTGGGAAAGCTTCGTAATCCACGTCGATGAACTAAAAGTGACCTTGACTTTTGCTAACAAGTCACAACCGCCCAAGACATGCGATATGGAACAAAGCTTTCATGGTTCAAACACATCCGCGATGGACATTGATCTTGACTTTGGCCAACAAACCAATGCCAATCTTGGATCTTGAGTGAGAACCACTCAATGGAAGGAAAAACGCTTAATATTTGATGAGGGTTTTTCGCGTAAATTGGCAACCAATTTATTATCTTTGATTAGGTCTCATCATACACCCTTAAGCATGCATTCTAAAAGCATAATAAGGCACGAAATAAATTAATAATGATATGCGGATGGATATATAACAAACTTTGTTCCTATAACAAATCTCTCCATTTCCTCTCTCCCGCTAGCACTATTCTTACTTCTACCAAATTATCTAGTACTTCTAAAGAAACCTCATTTACATTGAGGGGAATTTGTGAGAATAGAAATACTTCAAGATATATTAGTTCATCCAAGACTAAAGGAGAGGCTAATACACATCACAAAACAGAAGAACACATATTTTTAGAGATCCAAGGAGGAGGATTGAATAGAAACAAGAGGAGACAAAGACGGTGACGTCCGAACATGGAGAGATTCAATTTAGGTTTTATCTTCTTATTTCTTTCTTAGAACTCTAATGATTTCCATTAGATTCATGACCTTGTTCTTATTATTTTTATCTATTGTCATGAACTAAACTCCTTAATTCTGGAGAATGATGTAACTGATGCTTGAACCTTGTATTGTTTGCTAATTTTGTTATGAAGTTTTATTGAGTTATTTATATTCTCTTGAGTTTAATGCTTCTTGATTGTTGGCCATAATTGAAGATGATGAATTTTTAGAATCTATCACTCGAGAGAGAGGGTTTTGAATGGATATAGAGAATATGACCTAGGATTTGATAGAGTTCGAGAGAATCTGTAGTTCCTTTGAAGTCGTTAACATAGAATGACAAAGCGTAACGAGTTATTAACTACTAGATTTTTATAGAGATATCGAAGTCTGTAGTTGATGATATTTTCACTCGGCACTCGAGAGATGGAGTGGATAATTTCGGAGTCTTGACTTATAAATAATATAACTGAACAAAGATTAATTGGCATGAAAAATACATAGGCGACAACTAGGTGAAATCAGGATCTAGAATTTCTATCGTATTAGTTCCTCCTATCAAATTGTTTTTATATTTATTTATTTAATTAAATCTTTATTAATTATCGTCTAAATAAAGTTAGAATTATCAATTGTAGTACTTAGTGCGAGTTAACGCAATCCCTGTGGGTTCAACACTCTAAACTCATTTATACTAAAACTTGACACCGTACACTTGTGGTACGATATAAAATATCACAACACTACCAAAAGAAATAGTTACTGATAATGGTTCCCAATTCATCAGCCGATATTTTCAAGACTTCTGCAGAAAGTGGGGGATTAAATTGAGCTTCTCAACCCCACACTACCCTCAAGCCAACGGCCAAGCCGAATCTTCCAACAAGACGGTCATGAACACGATGAAAGAGAGGTTGGAAAATGCGAATGGAGCATAGGCAGATGAACTTCCAGGAGTTTTATGGTCCTACAGAACTACTGCTCGTTTGTCGACTTGTGAAATACCATTTTCTTTAGCATTCGGATTTGAAGCTATATTTCTGTCCGAATGAGGTATCCTATCCCCGCTTTACCAATGGCTTGAAGAAGATTCTAACCGGCAACTCATGAATCACAGCTTCGATACCATTTACGAACTCAGAGACCACGCCTCCATGCGACTTGCTAATTATCAATAACGAATGGTCAAGTACTTCAACAAGAATGTCCAATGCAGAACATACAAATAGGGAGATTGGGTCATACGAAAGGTTTTCCAAAACATTAAGGATGTCGGAGATGGAAAACTAGGACCAAACTGGGAAGGTCCATACATCATCACAAAGGTCGTTGGCCAGAGAGCCTATAAATTGGAGATTAAAGACGGAAGACCCATTCAGAACAGCTGGAACGCAACTCACCTAAAGCGATTCTACTGTTAGCAAAATCAGTCATAATATATCCATTCCGTGAGTGACTACATTTTGACAAAGGGACAAAGGTCACGCTACCCGTTGATGTCCCCAACTTCCTTTCTAATATAAACATTTATCTTTCAATCATTCATCTTTCAAAAACGTTGGAATGGCTTACATAGAAATAAAAAGTCAAGAAATTTCCATTTCACAACACTGTTTTATACATTCAAAGTTGCGAATACCAAAAGATAAAAGCATTTCGAATTTTGAAATTACAAGTTGAAGGTTCAATCATCTAGGGTTTCAGGAGCTTGAACTTCAGCAACAAGAACATTTTGAGCTTCCCCGGTTTCTTTTAGAATCGATCATTCTCCAAACCCTTTTATCTTCTCTTCTGCGACCTTTGGAGATTCTACCAACCCTGCTGATCCTTCTCCAGCAACCTTGGGAGAATCCTCTAAACCCACTGATTTGGCTTCTGCAACAGCCTCGCCTTCATCTTCAGCATCTCCACTGTCATCATCAGACGACGGGAGCCCGACTTCATACCTTTGAAATTCTTTAATCCACTTCTTTAGGGTCCATTTATCGTCCTCCACTGCCAAATACTGCTTCATTAGCCTACTCATCTCGATAAGTATCGCTTCAAATTAGACCCCCTTCAGTCTCTCTACAAGCTCCTTGTTTTCCTTCCTCAAGGACCCCTCACTCGTTTTAAAAGCTTTGATTTCGGTCCTATATATCTCTTTCTCCATTTTCAGCGTCGCCTGAATGCCTTTCAGGTCCTTCTCCAATTGATCGATTCTTTTATCCTTCCAATCTGATTCTGCCTTCAACTCAACAAATTCTTTTCGCATTGTAGTATTGGATTTTTCTAATTCCCTCATACGCCTCTGATTCGACTCGGTGTATTCTTGCATGAAAAGGTCGCATTCCATAACCTAGAATTACCAGCGTTATACTTCGTTCGACAATAAATAGACATAAGCTTAAGATGGAAGATCGAAAAACCTTACTTGGTAACTCATTACTGCGATCTTCTTACTCTTCTTTGTTAGGCCTAGTTCACTTAAC
Organism: Zanthoxylum bungeanum; assembly: GCA_019454045.1. Taxonomy (NCBI): domain Eukaryota; kingdom Viridiplantae; phylum Streptophyta; class Magnoliopsida; order Sapindales; family Rutaceae; genus Zanthoxylum; species Zanthoxylum bungeanum. The sequence goes on from SKCR01031989.1 coordinate 117,544, forward strand.
ATGTTCTCGTCTTCATCAAGATGAGCTTTTTGATGAACTTCGAGAGGCTTGAAGGGTCTAATATTGCAGTCGACCCATGAGGGATCTTCACAATCACATTCTCTGAGTCCTCTTCAATTTACACCACCTTCATTTTCTTCGATACGATAGTCATCTCCATAGATCGTGAGGGTGCAATCGCTCTCCCAGCAGGGACTACATCTTTTGGAACAGGCGCCTCAATCTCTACAACTTCTGGATCCTTCCCCTTGGCCCTCTTGCTTTTTCTCTTATACTTTATTTCCTCATATGAGGGCACTTTGAATCGACCTAACATGATATCTTGTGCGCTAAAATCTCTACGAGGGTTAATGGCTTCGAATAAAATAACTCCTCAAACGTCAATTCACACGACCAAGTAAACAAGATGATATCAAATATGTGTTTACAAATGGCCAAGGGGATACATTCTGGATCGAATACTTCTTTCCATAATGGAGTCGACTCTAACCTTTTTTCCCCTAAAATAAGTTTCCAATTCCTTTCAGGAGCAGACACGCTAAGGATAAGTTTGGTATTGGAGACCGCTCGCTTGGTAGTCTCAAATGATCTGTTGAGTTGTAGGCCTACAAGAAGAAGCAAACATAAGTCTCAGACTTTTAAGAACTGAATGATTGATGAGGTAGAGGTCACTCACTCGATGGACTCCAGTGTTCAGGGATTTGGCCAATTCCAGCCGGCCCAAAAACACTCTCTTCTCTTATAAAGAAATAAAACTTCTGCCACTCTCCCCTATCATTCGATGGAAGCCCCAAGATTATGTGCTCCATCTTCTGGTGAAGAAACAAAGTATACCTCCCATTTTCGGTCAAGTGCTTATTTAAATATTAAGATACAACAATTCCCTCACTCCAAACTCAATCACCAGTTCAAACGACAAACACTCAATTGACAACATAATTCTCTATGCATTAGGCATTAACTGGGAATGAGCAATTTCGTAGTGATTCAACACTTCCCATACTACGTGGGTATCGGGAACCTGAACCTGTCAGCAAAGGGTCGCTCATAAAACCCAATCCACCCATGAACTCTGTAGTCTATCCTCTCATTCGACATGGCTAACCTAACTTTAATAGATTTGGGAAACCTATATTTCAACTTCATCTCCCTCACCGACCTTTCAGTCACTCGATTGGCCGAGTTTTTGGTTAAAATATCCATAGGCTCACTTGTACTAGGAATCCTACTCGACTCTACACTAGCTGGCATAGTCCTAAGCGGCGTTGCCTCGGTGGGGATTCCTAGGGGTAGTTCAGCTATATTTATGGTTCCTACCCCACTGATGCCCCCATGCGACCAATCATAACATGCCTCATCATCACTCAACCCACTCGAAGATGTTCTTACAGGCGATCCGATATACCTATCTATTTGTGCATCAAGAGTACCATGTGAGTCCTCACTCGACATCATCCACAACAAGATTATAAACAATAAACCCTTTAAGTTCTTACTCCCTAAAAATCAAACTACTCTAATCCTCAAACACAATTCAGGTAAATTGACTACAATCTTAGAGATCAAATCACCTATTGTTCAATAAAACAAACTTGAATCTACGCTAGGAACATATAAAGATACTGAAGAACAATGAGAGGGGAATGGAAAGTACCTTGAAACTTAGGAGAGCTCTTCCAAATTTGTGAAATTGAGAGAATTTTTGTAAATGAAGAAAATGAGCTTTCAAGGCGCTTATACCCTCCATTTTGGTGCCTCGATTTCCCGTCTAAAGATGCCTCGTAACCCCCGCTAGGGTTGAATAAATTAATTCAGGCCTAAAACATTTATAGGCACATTTTACGCCCAAACGGACTAAGAGAGATCTATCTACCTCAGAGTCGATTGGAAGGGGTCGCGTCTTAGTGACATCATGTGTATTCCCTTTTTGAATATCACACATCCCAAACGATAAAGAAAATATATCGCATGCAAGAATTTCCTGCAATCCCATTCAACACGATAAGGAAAAGACGTATTAGGTACCAACTAATAACCATATCAAAAGTCCATTCGACACGACATGAAATGAGGTTCAGACATCTAGCAGAAAGTTCACTCGATGCAACAAGGAGCAAGGTTTGGCATCTAATGGAAAGTCCATTCGACACGGCATGAAAGGAGGTTCCGGCATCTAGCAGAAAGTACACTCAATGCAACATGGAGCAAGATTTGGCATCTGGTGGAACGTTAATTCGAAACGACATGAAAGGAGGTTCGGGCATCTAGCAGAAAGTTCACTCGATGCAATATAGAGCAAGATTTGGCTTCAGGTGGAGAGTCCATTCGACACAATAAGAAAGAAGGTTTGGCATCTGGTATAGAGTCCAGTCGACATTATACGTTTGAGGTTTAACACGTGCTTAAAGATCTCATTCGACACTATATATATGGTTATTTTCGAATGGGATCTTTCCTCTTTGTTCCGAATAATTTTCACAAACACCTATAATATCTTATCATACAGAATGACAAATCCCCAAACAATATGAATGATTCCCCTGGTCCTTTGACCCGTAGTATGGGGATGATCTTGACCTTCATCTGGTTCAGTCAATTGGGAACATCCCGCATGGCTCATGTAGAGTCAAGTTCAAGACTTGGCCTTCATCAGGTTCAGACGACTTTGAATTCTCCTCTGGTCCTTTGACCCGTAGTATGAGGATAATCATGACCTTCATCTGGTTCAGTCAATTGGGAACATCCCCAATGGCTCATGTAGAGTCAAGATCAAGACTTGGCCTTCATAAGGTCCAGATGAATTTAAATTCTCCCCTGGTCTTTGGCCCGTAGTATGGGGATGATCCCTTGTTCTTTGACCCGTAGTATGAGGATGATCATAGCATTCATCTGGTTCAGTAGACTGGGAACATCTCCCATGGCTCATGTAGAGTCAAGTTTAAGACCTGGCCTTCATCAGGTCCAGACGACATTAAATTCTCCCCAAGTCCTTTAACCCGTAGTATAGGGATGATCCTGACCTTCATCTGGTTCAGTCGAATGGGAACATCCCCATGGCTCATGTAGAGTCAAGATCAAGATCTAGCCTTCATCAGGTCCAGACGGCTTTGAATTCTCCACTGGTCCTTTGACCCGTAGTATGGGGATGTCTCTGACCTTCATCTGGTTAAGTCGACTGAGAACATCCCCTATGGCTAATTTAGAGTCAAGTTCAAGACCTGGCCTTCATCAGGTCCAAACGAATTTGAATTCTCCCCTGGTCATTTGATCCGTAATATGGGGATGATCTCGACCTTCATCTGGTTCAGTAGACTGGGAACATCCTTCATGGCTCATGTCGAGTCGAGATTAAAGACCTGGATAACATGTTGTCCAAACATTATTGAAGACTCCACTGTTTCTCTGACCATTCGTATGAAGTATATCCTGGACCGTTTAAGTCGACTGGGGACATTCCCCAATACCTGGCCTTTACTTACATGTACTCCTACATACCTCGTTTCTGTTGGGGTTTATCAGGGCGACGCAGCGGAAGAAGTGCAGTTCAGGCGAAATCGTAGTTTAAAATTTTTAAACTTACGAATAAATTATTCAATATCCAATAATAATAATATATTCATATTTCATCTAAGCATATTTGTTCGATATCAAATAACGACATAAATAATATAGAAACACCACGAAACTTTTACGAAATTTTTTTTTCCGTAAAATAGCATAAAATATGTTTCCGACCGAACCGACCGACCAATGCACATGGGGGCTGCTTAGATCAGCCCCAATAGCACTTGGATAGTTCGTAGGCTGCCCGAACTGTGACCAACTCATTGTTTGGGCAGTCGTTACCCGATAACGCCGTTTTTCACCGTTTTCATGTATTTTCACTCCGAAATAATTTTCGATAATTATTTTATGGGCAATTAAAATAAACCAATTTATTCTAATTACTCAATAAATAAAAAATGATTTTTTATCCAAAAAACATATTTTTCTCTATTTGCTGTGAGACCCAAATAGTTTGTATTTTGATCATTTTAGTCCTAATTTGTCAAATACAAATTTAAGTGATTTCAAATGACTATCAAAATGATTTATACATATCAAATATATCAAAATACAACTCACAACAAAAATCCCACAATTTCCCCAAATTGTCGAGAGTTCCAACAACTTTTCAGATTTTGCATTTTGGTCCAAATTTGTTCAAAACAACATTAGATGATATCCAATCAACACCAATTAAATGTATGTCATTTATACATCATTATACAACACATATATGAAAAGACCCAATTTTGGTTTAGGTTAAGAACCCTAATTTCTCAAATTAGTCCAATTAATAAAATTAACCAAAATTAACCAAATTCAACACTTTAATTTAATCTCTACAACACCAAACAAGTCTTGCCACTTTGAAACAACTCAAGAATAATTCAAGGTCATCAATGAGTGGCCTAACAACTCTAGAATGGCAACAATATCATCAAATGATCAAAAGTGTGCTTATACACCATTTATAAGCATACTTTGTTAAACACACATGCATACATATTTCATTCATGCTTCCAACCATCATAACACAAACACAAGAGAGTAGAAAAATTAAGAACAACATATGTTGTAGCCAAGAACGAAAGGAACGATTTTCATTCTAATAGAAAGTTGGAAATACTTACTAAATTCCAAACTTTGTTGCATTTCTTCTTGGTTTCTTCTCTTTTTCTCTCAAATCTCCTTTTGTTTATGTTTTTGGTGGCTTCAACAAGTGTGAAGCAAATGAAAAAATAAATCCCTTATATACTCTAGGTCATGGCCGAAATTTGGCCTTAAAAAAGAAAAAAAAATATATTTTTCTTTTTCAAAACAAAAATAAAGAAAACAAATCCAATTTGACAACTTTATATTTAATCTAAAAGTCAAACTTATACACTTTAATCATTTCCTTTAATAAATATCAACTTAGATATTTTATATTTTAATTACTTTGATTATTTAACAATTAAATAATTAAATAATAATTTAAATACAAATATCCAATATATTTACTTTAAATAATCCAAATACATATATTAATGATATATATCAAATATCATAATTTGACAATTAATTAATGTGTATTTAATAAAATCAAGTATTAAATACAAATACACATTAATTAGAAAATGGCTAAAAGACCCCATATGCATGTATCTTTCGTTTAATCGTTAAACGATTTATAAATAATCAGTATTATTCTTAAAAGTTGCCCTAGTTCTCTATGAGTATATTTCATTAGTGAAACTCTCTAGGTTCAGGCATATCCGTCACGAAATCTAATTTAATGTCCATAATTTACCCACCCGTAAATTATGAGGACCACGGATAAACTCGTTGAACTATATAGGTCGAGGTCATAGCATATGTATAATTCCTCCATCACGGGTATTCGGATAATTCCAGAGATATAGATATTAACGTCAAATCTATATAGGTATAATCCAGTCGACGATTCTATTAGTAATCTTATAATAACACTTAGAACTTACTTCTACAGTGTACCACAGATTCATGGATTTAACGGATTGCTAATCCCATAATGAATACCTATGCTTTGTACACAGAACTGACGTATCCTATCTTGATATATACAGGATATCCTGAGGATCAGTCCACACCCAACAAACAGATGGAGGTCTGATCTAAATAGATCGGTGACATGACTGCCATTAAAGTGTGGAGGATACCTCATATATCCATAGTGGTATCTCAAGTCAAAGAATCACTATGCTACTCAACCCGAGAAGATTTCTATTGACGTTGGTGAACCATCTATTAAGAATCTTCGGTGAGTCGTTCAATGTTTATCTGATATAAACACCTACATGTCTATACGAATCTCCCAAGAGTAATGGTTCATTGGGATAAACCATCAGACCAAGTTCGATATACGACATGTACTGGTCTCATCAGATTTTACTAACTGACCTGTGTCAGTAAATCTTGACCAGAAACTTAATTTGATAATATATTTCTAGTAGTGACACTTCCTAATGTCAATTACAATCTTAGTTGTAATTGCACAGTACATTATATATTATCGGGTTTTTGTCTAATATAAATACATATCACTAAATCGGATTTAGTTTCAATCTAATCGAAATTAGATCGAATACGTATATAAAAGACAAGAGGTGCTACCATTGAATAAGTAATATTATGGAAAATGATATTGCTCGTATTCATGAATCAGACATAAATACGATCAGGATTGGCGCTCCGAGGACCAACCCTAACAGTTTCATATGACACGCTCGTCAAGTACTCTCCAAGTTGAGGATTTTTAACTTAGAGAGTAGGGGATAAATTGTATGGGCCAAATTTGGGCCTATAGGTAAAATCATTATTTCGCTTCCGGACCAGCATTCATTAAAAACCCAAAGGCCCGACACCATTCACCAATCACCCATCAGTCTAAAGAACCTAAAATCCTCAGAGAAAGCTCATTTGTAAGCTTATATTGGTCAAAGTGATTTCACAAGCCCATACTTAAGAAAATATTTGACCAAAATGACCTCCTAACTTATCAGTTGCCAACCTAAAAAATGCATGAACTCATAACTCCCCCCTCTCATGGATCAGTCGTTTCCAGCATCCAACGGGCAATCAAATAATGTATTAAATAAGCACACCTCACAAGATCATATAAATAGAAGAGGTAATCCACAAGCAGAGGGCATAGTTTTTCGTTGAGAAGTTTGAGCATTCTAATTTGGGCTCTCAAAGCTTTACATCCGGAAACACCAACCCACCGCCCTCACGGTAGTCAATGGTGATCAAGGTAAATTCTAACCTTGTTCTACCAACGCTATTCAACCCATTACCATCACTGACTGGGGCGTCGGAGTGCCTACGGCATCCACCACATCGGTGGGTAGAAACCCCACACTCACTATCTTTATTTTACAAGATCACTAGCGTCCCCATCTTTCGAATTCTCGATTGTGGATCTCGAGCAAATCCAGTACCCACAGTAAGTAAATTAATTTTTCATCTATTAAAATACATACATACAAATATAAAATGCACATACATATAATATACTATGATCTTTTCAAAATATCATAAATTAAAAATTAGTTTTTTTTCATAAATAATAAATTATAATGATAAAAAGATATTCATACAGGTAGACCGGCCACGGTTTCGGTTCGGAATCGAAACCGAATAGGTTCAAACTGGATGGTTATGGTTCCAACCAGAACCGAAATTTTTTGGTTCGGTTAGGGTTCACCCCTGATCGAACCGAAAAGAACTACCGGAACCGTCCGGTTCAGGCGGTTCAAATCGGAACCGTTCGGTTCTGACGGTTCAAACGGGAACCGTCCGGTTCCAACTGTTCAAACCGTAACCGTTGGAACTGTTCAAACCGTAACCGTTGGAACTGTTCATTTCCAGCGGTTCTACGTTGAACCATTTTAGTTTTTTTTTTAAAAAATCATTATTAAAATTAAAAAAAATAAAACCAGAATGGAACCGAACTAGAACCGTTCGGTTCGATTCTGGTTCTGGTTCCACATAAGTGTGGAACCGAGAATCGGTCGGTTCGGTTCTGGTTCGGAACTAAACCGGACCGGTGGCCATCTCTACATACATGATTAAAATATCAAAAACATAATAAGTTGTTATAACGAATCTTAAAACATGTGTACAGAAAGGAAAGGTTTGCTCATTAGGATTAAAAGTGCTTTTAATATTCAAAAAATCATATTTTATATTAAAATTAGATTAATTTTATTTTTAACTAAACGAATAATTTTAAATATATTTTTGTTAATTAATTTAAAAAAAGAAAATTAAAAACTGAAATTTTAAAGATTGAGAAGCTTATGCAAGAAAACATCTATGATTGAAACTTGGCTAAACACAATTATTGTATATGCACTTTTCTTATTTTTAAGTGATCACTAGAGATTATTAACCTAGAATACAAAATTATCTACAAGCATCTATCGATGGTCGAGTATAAATGTCCAATTTAGTTCAATTACCTATATGTTTATGATAATTAATCTAAGTCGAAATCATTAAGATCAAATTCTACTTATAGTATGCATGCCCTATGTAGGTAGATGTCTATCCTGCATGTAAATCTATTTTTTGAATGAGATCACGTGTTATCAATTTCAAAGGCTAAACTAAAACTCTCTTTGTCAAGTTTATTAAGGTTTACCACAACTATCTTATTGGTTATCAAGCAATAGAACATATTAAAAATAGAGAATAGTAAATAATAATAATTACTCAATATAATCCAAGTTTTCTCATGTTTCCGCTGTTGTGGAGGTTCCTGCACAAAAACAAAAAAACAAAAAAAAAACTCAAAAAAATACAAAACATTGAAAAAGTTAGAACAAATATAAACATTAACTTTTAAATGAAAAATTTAAAAGCAAAATAAATCTAATGAAAAAGAATAAAAGCATAGGTTACCTCCTAAGTTTAATGTTTTCAGCTAAATGTAACTACCCGAGATGGTCAGCCAGTGTGATGGACAACTTTTACCGATGAAACACTAATAGATATGATGACATGCCAATATATGTTTGATAAGCAGTCCGATAGGCCTATAATACATCATCTAACTTCTGTGACCAATCCTTTCATGAAGGATTCTATTTTCTCAACAATCTTCTTGACTTCTCTTTTGGACACTAGACTGAGGGTGATAAGCAGTCAAAATCTTATCAATCAATTTGTACTTTATGAGAAGAACTTCGAATTTCTTCTTGTAGAAGTGAGTACTCCATCACTGATGATTGCCCTAAGCATGTCAAAATGAGTAATGAGGAAATTGAGCACGACCTTGGAATCAATTATTAGTAAGGAAAATGCTTCTACCATTTTGATACGTAATCTACTACCACTATGATATACAAATTTCCATACGAGGGTACAAATGGGATCATAAATTCTATATCACAAACGTCAAACGTCTTCATTTCTAAGATATTGTTCAATTGTCCTTATTTCTTCTAGAAATGTTTCATGTCCTTTAGCATCAGTCACATTGCAGAAAAAATGTTTAGGTATCTGTAGGAAACATAATCCCTAATATATTTACATGTTTGTCCTCTTAGGATCTAACCATACATGTATTACTAGTCCTAGATTTATTTACATGCTAATTGAAATAAATCTATACTAACCACAAACACAATTGCATACCTTTTATGCTTGTAGAGACCTCTTAATCAAAATAATGATTGCTTAACTCAATAAGCAAATGGTCTTATTTATAGGAGGGAAATCAAGTCACTATGTAACACATGCATTGATTACTATTAATCACATTATTAGGATGCATAATGACCTTTTCTAACCCTTCCAAAAATGTTACCATCATGGGGTACCATATGTTCCCCATTTAACTTTTACTAATTGTTGTCACTTAACAACTCTTGTGTTACTTAATTATTTGATTAACAATTCTTGTTGTTTACTTAGTAATGAAATCATTACTAATTGTTGTTATTTAACAACACCACATAATTAACTTAATAATTTCCAACATGAATTATTACTAATTGTTGTTATTTAACAACACCAAATAATTAACTTAATAATTTCCAAATGAAATTATTACTAATTGTTGTTATTTAACAACACCAAATAATTAACAATAATTAATTTCCAACAGTATCTTTAAACAAAGTCGGCTAGTAAAACCCCGACTGAAGTACTTTATTGTAGTTTTATCTATCCTAAAATATCCTCTATAATGAGTGGCAATGTTGTAATATGCTTTCTATATCCTCTTGGGGAACGCATCTTCTTATCATATGATTTGTGAATGGCTTGAATAAATATGGTTCATCCCATATGTAGTGCATGACATCACTGAAAAAAATTTTGCTTTTAATAAATTCATTTAAAAGGATACTTAATGGATACTATGTAGTTTTCGTTGTTAATAAACTTTTTTCGTTGGAGCTCCTTGTTACCATGCCTTCACTAAATAATCCTCCAATCTCTTTCATTTCTTCCTCAACTTCGGCCATCATTCGCCTGAACGGTATCCCAATCATTTCCTAGTTGTTCATCCTTTAAAATTTGGCAATATACTCATCCCTTGGCCTTGTGCCCATAATCCAGTATAAGGCTTGTAATTCATTTTCTCCATAATTTTAGCTACCCTGGGCTCTATCCATTCTTCAAAGATCGTGGCTACTTAGAACCTTGTAAATGGATGGGCTTCTATAGTGGCCACGACGTTGCCTGATTTAGCCTCAATGTTAATGATTTCCCCTTCGTACGAGAATTTAATCATTTGGTATAGCGTTGGTGGCACCCCTATAAATTTATGGATCCAGAGCCTTCCTAATAATAATGCAAAGGTGGCAAAGATTTTTAACATTGGGAATTCAACTTCATCTTCAATAGAACCCACTTTGACTATAGCTCTAAAAGTACCATCTACTCCCCGCTTGCTATCATCATGGGCTTTGATTGTCATGTAAGAGGGGGTTAGCTCCTCCAATTGGATACCCAATCTTGGTAATATCTTCAAGGGGAAAACGTTAATACAAGATCCATCATCCCCTATTACACACGCCGTTTTTCTGCTCATGACTTCTGCATTGATGAATAATGAGAGGTTATGATTTCTCCACTCCATCGGGAGATCCTTCTCAGAGAAGATGATAATTTGCTTCTTTTCTCTATAGACATACATAATGACGGTTGTTGGGTATACTTATGTCGGTACCATTATTTTTCTTAGAGCTCTATCATAACCCTTCTATGCTATTGAGGGGGACATAACAAGTCCAATATACTAGAGTTTTCTTCAACTGTTGGAGCACCATGTCCTCTCATTCTTTCTCATTCTCCTTCTTATTCACTCATTCCTTTATCCCTTTGTAGGTATTTTATTTTTGTATGGCCCGATGATGAGTCTCTTGTAGGTACATTATATGAAAGTTAAGGAATGTTGTAAGACCTAATAATATGGAGAAACCATATACATTTGGATGAATATAAACCTATAAGTCTGGCCGGACATAACCATCACATTTGGTAGGATACACCTACACATCCGGCTGGACATGCGTCATGTTTTCAATTTTATAGAAGGACTCAATCTCTTTTCTTTTTAGCCAATTTCCATAAAACCAGATTCTTCCATTCTTAAACACTTTCTTGAATTGTTTATTTCCTTAATATCAATTTCCATAATTGATGATTTCCTCATTAGAGAATATTGCTTCCTTCTTTACTGCAAACATATTGGCTATAAAATGGATGACCTTCACACCAACAATGGACCTTTCTTGATCCGAATTCCGAGGCTTTTAACTGATCTTCTGCTTAAAAACTAAGGAAAATAACTCACATAACATCAAATTATAAACTGACAAACCTCTTAAATATTTGTCTAGTAGATAAAGGTAATAACAAAATAAGACTCTCAAACGTGTTCTCGGAGTCTAGATACACCTAAGTTAAGATCTGAGGGCCCTTAAATCTTGATTCCACATTTACTATTTTGACACATTATCATTAACTTCGGCTGTATATAAGGCTACCTATGGCATGCCGATTTCCCCTAATATATAGAATGAAGACTATGACGTAAATTCCTTAGCCGAATGTGAATAGATAGTAATGTGGTCTGTACTTGGGATATAACTCCTCGTACGAAGGGAATAATAGCATCTTTATTTCCCTTATCTATACGTGTCTTTTTTTAGCATGAATACTACTTTGCTTATTGTTTTTCATGTTCTTTATTGTTTTATTATTGCATATGCTTTATGATTTTAGAATACACTGCTCCTCCGGACATACAAGTTACGATTCATATCTGACTAGCCATGCTCATGTCCGGCCATCTCTAACTAATTCTATTATATTTATACTCTTGGATGTTTATTTATATTTATTTACTGCCTTTTATTTCTATGTTTGCATTCTCAGGTGTTTTAAATTGCTTTGGATGATATTTACATTATAAGACATAGTGATATTTCTCTTCAAACCTCAATATTATACTGGCATAAGTAAATAACTGTTCCAAACCAAAACGGGTTTAAGGTTGACCTTGCGAGAGGTGCAGTACGATCTTAAATCATTCCCAATGTCTTATACTGGGTGGCGACTTCTTAATTCTTTGATTAGTCCCTCATGGGCTAATTGTACTCTCTATAAGCTGCGAGCTCAACATTATCGTGGTCGCCGACATCATAGGTTTATCAGGAAATCCTGCTTCACTCCCACAAATGTCGACTCCACTAAGATATTGAATTTAACCATATCTTCATTATTTTGTATACCTTGTAAGCCCCAATGGTATCACGTATTGAGAAATTATTTTAACTCAAGGCAATGGATTATAGCGTGATGATACCTATCACTCGTTAGGACGTACCCTTGAGGTATAAAAAGGTGTATTCATTGGTCGTTCGATCCTTGAGTGGGGAGACCTAATTGTAGATAACCTTTCACCAATTAGAGCCTAAGTCTTACCCTATTAATCCAACATGAAAACCAATGGTTGTTTTTTCCCAGGAATGAACCTACCTAATGCTTCTGTATAGGCCCTAACCATTTGAGGTAATCCAACCCTCTTACCATGAAACGAAAATCTTTTTGGGCCTTTTCAACTTTGACAAGTTCGTGTTCCATAATAATTGGACTGATTTCTTTGAAATGTTCATGGGCTACCTTGTATGCAAACCCTATTGGACTTAGAGCGATTAAGTATGATCCTAAAGGTGTCAAAATTACCAGTCCAATGCTTATACTTGTTTTTCACATAAGGAAATGACTTGCTTTATTTTAGGCTCATTTGAGCATACTTAAATGCTTTCAAGCCCAACCCAAAATAACCATGATTACCAAGGGTCCAAATCACTTTAGGACAATGACATGATTCATATATTAGGCTTAGTGATATTGTAAATGGGTGGCCTTTGTCCTCTAACGATGGAAAAGAACTGAGGTAGCTAAGGATGCCTCTTAGCATACGAGAGAATGAGCTCGTGTACCCCCCGTTGGTGCAGGAGCTAAGCCAAACCTAGGGAAGATATTGCACTTATTGTAGGAAATGATTTTCCTTAGCGCGGCGGAAGTTGTTTGTGGTGGCACCGGTCCGGTATGGATCTTTAAAATTTTCTTTGTCTTCTCCTTTTTTTGTAGTAGTTAAGATCAATCCTTTGGTGTCCAACACTTGGATCAACCACTCGATCTTCCAAACTATGACTCGAAACCAACAAACCAACATTTGGATCAACCATTCTACAGAAGTTGTTTGTATGAACAAACATTGCATTCCATGCATCTCATGTACACATACATATCAAGCAGCTCATGCATCATGCTGACCTCTTGTGATTGCAGCCATTAAAGTGGAGCGTTGGGTTAATGAGAACATAAGACTAATCAAGAAATCAAGTATCGTAAAAAATAGCCAATAATGACACTTCCCATGTAGATCAGTTGGAAACCACCGTGAATAAGATGGTAGAACATATGTAGATCGTGCTCAATACCCTTGCCAACTTGACGGTAATTCAACCAACACCTCAGGCGGTGAGGGTCGAGTTTAGCGAAAAGAGGCGTGAGGAGCCTGAGAGTGGAGATGAGGAAGTTCCTTCCTTAGATGATGAAGATATAGCACACTATGTTGCAAGAATAACGTCCAAGATGGAGGCCGACCCTGAACTAAAAAAGCTAAAATAGCAGATGAAGGCGGTGACCCAAAAGATAAAATGGAAGCATGAGGATTTGTTGGACAATAATGCCATGGCCTTCAAGGAAAAATTTCCCACTCGATTTAAAATGCCCAAAATGGTAAAGTTTAATGGGAACGGGGACCCAAAGGTGTATCTCCAATAATATGTGTCTTTGATGAGTGCAACTGAACTATCCCAAAGTCAAGTACAGAAGATGTTCGGGATGTCATTTGAGAGAGCACTCGTGTGTTGGGATATATGCCCTATAACTTCATGTAATGTGTAAACCGAAGTGTTCATTTGAAATAAAAGATGTATTGTTCATTTATCAATTGTTTTGATTTAAATAACATATTTTAAATTATCCAGTTTATCTTTGATTACTTATGTGCCTTTACACTTAGTGTATGAGTGTCATACACAAGAGGATTTAAGTATGAAGTTAGTAATCTAAAATAGTCCATAGAGAGCAAACAAAACGGGTACTTTATTTGTGATTTATCTATAGCTATGATCCATTATATAAATATATGGAGCCCTTGATTCGAGATCGTCCATGTGGTGACATGAGAATGGAGGCACCTTGTATGATGTGATCATATAAGACTGAACCTATATAGAAATGAATTTCTTATAATATCTGTTAAATAATGAAATTCATTTCAATTTACTAGATGGTCATATAAACAATCCAAAAGACCTGATAGTTCGACAATAGATGGGAAGAGTATACAAATATTTTCAAGGTCGATCCCGGTGCCTAACACGCTTCCGTCGTGCAAGAAATTGTTTCCTACAATTGGCATCAAGAGTGAGGTATCTAAACTTCTCTTTTTATTTTAATTATGAGATAATTATTATTTGTTTATTTTATGTATGAGATACATGAAAATAAATTTTGTATGTCATAAGAGTAGGCATAAAATTAAATAAATATATTTATGTGATAAAATTATTCATGTGATGATATTTATTTATTTTAAACGCATTGGTCATAAATTATTCCGGCTTTTTAGTTTTATTAGTGTTTTTGGGAATGTAAGACCATAAGGCCATTTTAGGAATTAATTACAAATATTGTATTTAATTTTACTATGTAACTTATGGAGCGCGTTTCCAAGGATGACACTAAGGTAGTAATTGAGAAATGTTTGGAAAATATGGATCGTGGTTGTGGGAAGCTATGGTAAGCATAGACGTGGTGAGTTCGACGGTGACATGTGTAGGTGATTACCACCCTGCCTTTTTAAGTTTGAGTTCAAGCTTGAGTAGCTAAGCTTTCCTAGTAGGTATTTATGTTAGGGTTTGTGCTCGGAGCGCCAATCCGATTCGTATTTATGTCCGGTTCATGAATACGAACAATTTATTTTTCCATAATATTATGTATTTATGGTAGCACCTTTTGTCTTTTATGTTAAAACTATATCTGGTTTAATCATATGTATATATTAGACAAAGACTCGAGGATTTACAACTTAGTGCTCAGTTACAACATAGATTGCAATTAACATTAGGAAGCGTTACTATAAGTTGTATATTCTCAAATAAAGTTTTTGGTTAAGATTTACTGACACAGGTCGATTAGTAAAATCCGCTGAGACCAATATATGTCGTACATCGAGACTTGGTCCGATGGTTTATCCTAGTGAGCCATGAGTCTTCTGAGACTCGTATAGATATGTAGGTATTTATTCGATTAACACTTAACGACTCACCAAAGATTTCCTAATAGATGGTACACGAACGTCAATAGGAATCTTCTCGAGTCGAGTAGCATAGTGGTCCTTAGACTTGAGATACCACGGTGGATATATAAGTTATCATCCACACTTTGATGATAGTCATGTCACCGACCTTTTTAGGTCAGACCTCCGATTTTTTGGTTGGGTGTGGAATGATGCTCATGATATATGGTGCGTATCACGAAAGAATCCGGCAATCATGTGTACAGAGCATATGTATCATGCACGTGTTTGCAATCTGTTAAATCCATGGTCATGATACACTACAGAAGCGAGTTTCAAGTGTTATTTAGAGATCATAAATTTATAAGTCGACTATATTATATCTTAGGGATTTGACGTTTCCATATATATCTCCGGTATAATATGGATAGCCTGTGACAGATGGATTATACGTATGTGATGATCTCGAATTGCAAGTTCAATGAGATTATCCATAGTCGTCATAATTTACGAGTGGGTGAATTATGTACATGAAACCAGATTTCGTGACGGATATACCGAACCATAGAGAGTCTCACAATATGAAGTGTACTCGTTGAGCACTTGGACAACGTATTATGAATAATACTGATTATTCATAATATTTTATCGGATTAAGCCATATAATTCAAATCATTTAATTGGTAAACGAAAATACACATGCTGGGGTATTTTGGTTATTTTTTAATATGTATTTGCATTTGATACATAATTAGATTAGATACACATTAATTGGCAATTGGTAGCTTGACATTTGTAAAGTGTTGGCTAATTTTTTTTAATATATATTAGTTGTAATATATGGAAAATAATTTGTCATGTGTCACCCAAATCTTTTTATTTAATTAAAATTGAAAACACAAATGACCAAAAATACCCCTTCACGCAACTTTGGCCATTTAAAAGGGAAATTATTTTCTTTCTTGTGGTGGTTGTTGAACAAAAGAAAACCATTGTTCAAAATTTCCAAAAATGCTTTTAGAGAGATTAGAGTGAAAGCCTTCAAATCAAGGACAAAGCTTATGGATTTATGAAGATTTATGAGGTAATACTTACTCATTTAGCCTAGAAAATTTATTTTCTTTTTTCTTGAGTTTCTACAATTGTTGTAGGGTTTTCTTTTAATCTCTAATTTTGAGGCTTTTTATTTTGGATGCTTGATTAAATGGCTAGATACATGTGTAAGCTTACTTTAAGTTCAATTTATTGTTGGACAACTTTGTTGTCATTCTAAAATTTTTGAGCCACTCTAATATAACCTAGGATTATTCTAGAGATATTTCATGATGGTGAGACTTAATTGGTGTAAGATTAATTTGATTAATCTTGTGAAAATTGATTTTAAGGCATGAAATATGATAATTTTGCTCACTGTTTTAGACCTGGAAATTCTGAAAATTTTGTGATGAAAAATATATCAATTGGATGTGTATTGGGATTTAGGATAATTTCCGGAAATTGTTTCAAAGTGAAAATAAGTGAAAACGGCGTTATCGGGTGAGTTTTGAGCTTATCGGGTAACGACTACCCAAACAGTGAATTGGTCACTGTTTAAGCAGCCCATGAACTGCCCAAATACTATTGGGGTTGACCTGGGCAGCCTCGTGTGGTTTCGGTTGGTTGGTTTGACTAAAAACGTATTTTATACTATTTGCGGAAAATCATTTCCATAAAAATTTCATAATATTTTCATTATTAATTAAGTCGTTATTTGATAATGAATAATATGTTTAAGTGAAATATGAATAAATTTAAATTATAGATATAGGATATCATATAATTTATTCGATAAATTTAAAATTTAAAATTTACGATTTCACCCGAACCGCGCTTCCGTAGCGAATAACCCCAACAATTTAAAGGTAAAATATATGGCTATTTTTTCAAACTTTAGAAGTATATGCCATTTTATTTTTCCAAAACTGAGTATGTCATTGAGTCATTCAATTTAAAATTAAAAAAAATATTAAGAGATTTATATGTCATTCACCTTTTTTTTTTAAAAAAAAAAAATGAGAGAAGTATATGTTATTCAAATTTTTTTTTCAATAGTGGATGATTTTTTTTTTAAAACAAAAAAGTAATTATAAATTTCATTCAACCAAACAGAAAAACTGTACAACAGATCCCTGATACACATCAAATATAACATGAAAATCACATATGAAGGCTGACAGCTTGTTGAACATCCATTAGAAATGTTGTTTTGATCTTCTTGATATCAATCAAAGCATCTTTAAATATTAATTCTTTCTTCAGGAATCTCTGTAGAGCATTTTAAGGCCAAGCTCATAATGGATGATATGTGTAGGCACTGTATTTTTGCATATAAGTCCCTATGATGAGTCTTATTTGGAGACACTACCTTTTAAGTCACGGAGGTCACGGAAAACGGACATCGGAAGGGGAAATTCAGAATAAACAAGGTTCACTGTTTTCGTTCGTGCTGCGTTCGTGTATACGGTCGAACGCCAAACAGATTGCGGGCGTTCATGCCGCGTTCGAGGAGGCGTTCGAACGGTGTCGGTAATTCTGGTTTTGCTGCTAGCCTCACATCAAGCCCAATTCGCCCAAGCCTTGGCCCACACGCCCAAGCCCAGTTAAAACACATATTTAACACATGGTGAAATCAAAACAAATCTAAAAATCACATACCAAATTAAAATAAACATTAAAATCAATCAAATATTTTAACTCCCTAATTAAGATATTCACCCACCAATTACACAAGATTCATTCCTTTCATAAACCAATCAAAATATCTCCCTTATTTACTTGATTCCCTTCCTTACCTAGGAACCCTAGCCTTTGCCTATAAAAAGAACCATTCACCACCCTCCTCTAGGCTAGCTCATTCACACATATTCACATAAAGAAAAAAAGCCTCTCCATTCACACCTAATATACTCAAGAAATAACCTAGAATTTTCCTCTCCTCCTCCTCCTCCCTTTCCACCGAAAACAACACTCCCCCTAAACACTCTCCATAACTGAAAATCTCAGCTCCTATACAGCCCCCATAACCTCAAAAAATCGCAGCCCTTTAGCCCTTAAAGACACCCAAGAACAGTAGCCTAAATTCAACAAATATAGTGACCAGAAAACGTCACCGGAAGAGCAGCGAAATACAGTAAAAACAGCAGCAAAAGATGGAGAACGACGACTCAAAATAGTAAGACAACGAACGAGAGCAGTGAACCAGTGAACCGGAAGAGTTGCGGAGCATCCACCCTTCCGACGATCGTATACCGTACATCCGAGAGGTGATTTAAAAGGTTAGACCTGAGGGCACTTTTCTCATTAGTTTATATTCGTCTTTTGATTGTTTATTGAATTCTATTCGCATGAGAGTCGTTTGTGGATGCATGTTGTGGCTTGAATAAAATGGAAAATGTGTCGCCTCTTGTGGTATATAGGATGGAAACCCGGACATAAATTTCATAGCCGATTCCGAATGGACGGTAGTATGATCTGTACTCGGGATACAACTTCACGTACCACTTGAGTAAACGGCACACTCTTTTGTTTTATGTTGCTTCGGTTTATTTATTTTTCGTTATTTGAATTCTGCATGTTACTTTTGTATGTATGATACAATCGAGCTCATGGGCTTAGTAAGTCAGATTAAAGGTCCCCTAATTGGAGGGGTTAAAATCCTTTACCACAATGCTTTGCCGCGCCGGTTGATGTGTGTTCGGTTGGATATAAGATATGTTCAATCGAATATACTAAGTTTGATAAGATTGTCTTTATTTTTGTATGCATGATGTGATCGAGCGTATGGGCTTAGTAAGTGCGATGAAAGGTCCTCTAATTGAAGAGGTTAAAATCCTTTCTGACAATAGTCATAAGGTGCGAACTTGCCCCAGTTTAAATGGCCCAGCAAGCCCGCATTTCTGACAATAGTCCAACTGCATCCAAATGAGGATGGTCCACAAGCACATATTCAAGGAAATCATTGTTACTTTAGCCAACCCGGTCTATGGGTGGGTTAGTAAGAGTATAGACAAAGGCTCTCACCGGCGAAGGATGGCCCATAACTAGGTCTCCCCACTCAAGGGTTCGAGCAACCAAGTGAGCGCATCCTTTTTTATACACTAAAGTACGTGCCAATGAGCTATGGTGTGTGACAGACTGTCAAATGGATTTCCCGTTGTAGATTCCCCAGAGGGAAGGTGGAGCGAGGCTCACTTAAATACCCAAGCCTCTTAGGCTCTTATCGCTTGGTGTCAGGAATAAACAACGAGTCCTCCAAATTAGTCCATCACAATAGGCTACGAGTAGATGGCGATCTAGGTGCCTTCACACAGCTTTTCCTTCTAGAAAGGTAGTGAATGAAGGAAGACACCAAACCATTACCTAGCCTTAAAATGCCTTTGATTAAACCCTCACTTTATCCACTATAGACACGTCAATTAAAACATAAATCTAAACATCACAAGACAATATTTCGGGGCCGATTCTCTATCCCCAGTGGAGTCGCCAGACTGTGGGAACACAGGAACTGGGCGACGTATGCTGTCCCGGGCTTGCGGCCCGGTCGGGAGTACGGAGTAGCCACAGGGGACTAAATCGGAGAATAATGGAGTCGCCACCCGGTGTGAACCGGGAAAATGAGATTTAAGGCCGCACTCACCCCTCGCAAGGGAAGACCTCAAACCGTTGGGTTCGGAATGGTCCCTTACTTATGCCACTTGTAATGACAGGATTTATGTAATAATTTAATCAGGCTTAAGTAGCACTTATTTCCAAGAGTATCATGCTTCTAAATTCACAGGTACAAAATAAAACTTATACATACATTTCACATCTATCTCACATCTAAGAACACATGCTTGAAAATACCTCAAAGTAACAACGAACATACAACTTCATTCAGCATATCATATTCATGAAAAACACAAGCATACATAATAACCGCACAAGCATACATGTGAGCACTTTTCCAAGTGATACGTGGAATTGTATCCCAAGTACAGACCGCATTACCGTCCATTCGGAATCGGCTACGGAATTTATGTCTGGGTTTCCATCCGATATATCACAAGAAATAATACTCCAAAGTCATCATGGCATAGGTATATGAATCGTAATGCGTTAAATCAAGACTAAGGCAAATGACGCAACTAATGGAATAAACATGCTTTTCATTATTATGTGCACAAAGATAAGAATGACTATGTGTGGTTCCATAAAAAAAATCACCTAAGAAACAATTATACATGGCATGTGATGAATATGTCTCAGTTCAGTGTGTTCGCGTTCGTGTAGCGTTCGTAAACGCGTTCGAACGGTAAACAGAAGGTTCACGTTCGTATGGCGTTTGATAACGCGTTCGAACGGAAATGAAACAGAATGCTCACGTTCGTATGGCGTTTGTTAACGTGTTCGAACGAAAGAAATAGAATGCTCACGTTCATATGGCGTTCGTGAACGCATTCGAACGGAAATGAAACAGAATACTCACGTTCATATGGCATTTATGAACGCGTTCGAACAGAAATGAGACCTGATGCATGATAAGGCAAAATGCATACGCGTTCGAGTTACGTTCGTAAACGCGTTCGAACGGGAACAGACCTGATGCATGAAATGGGACGCAATACATAAACAACAAAATAAAGGGGCGCGGCGAAGTACTGCCGTAAAGGTGGCCATTTTGGGGCTCTTGGTCTCTCAAAGAGAGGACCTTTAGACCAACATACTAAGCCCATGCTCGTCACATCACAACACATGAAATAAAGACAATAAAAGTGTAGGACTTCGTATGCCCAATTGAACGTACATTCAACCCAAACACACTTCGTCCAGCGCGGCGAAGTAGTGTCACAAAGGTGGCCTTTTAGGCTCTTCGTCTCTCAAATAGAGGACCTTTGGACTAACTCACTAAGCCCATGCGCTCGATCGCATCATACATACAAAATAAAGCCAATCATATCAAAACCAAGTATGCCCGATTGAACACATCTTACATCCAATCCGAACACACATCAACCGGCGCGGCAAAGCATCGTGGTAAAGGGTTTTAACCCCTCCCCATAAGGGATCTTTCATTCCACTTACTAAGCCCATGCGCTTGATTGAACCATGCATAAAAAGATAAAGACAATCATATCAAACTAAGTATGCCCGATTGAACGTATCTTGCATCCAACCGAACACACATCAACCGGCGCGGCAAAGCATCGTGGTAAAGGGCTTTAACCCCTCCCCATAGGGGATCTTTCATTCCACTTACTAAGCCCATGCGCTCGATTGAATCATGCATAAATAACAACATATAGAATTCAAGTGACGAAAACTAAATAAACAAAAGCAACACAAAACAAAAGAGGGTGCCGTTTACTCAAGCGGTACGTGGAGTTGTGTCCCGAGTACAGATCATATTACCGTCCATTCGGAATCGGCTATGAAATTTATGTCCGGGTTTCCATCCGATATACCGCGAGAGTTGACACGTCTCTCATTTTATTCCACAGCCACAACATACTACATCTCATAATTCATGCATATTTATCTACTCAAGGGCCACAACATGCATTTCAACATGACAATCATGCAAGTAATATTTAATAAATAATACAAAAAAAATGAGTGTGAAAGATACCCTCAGGTCTAACCTTTTTGCCAACTTTCAGGCTTGCGTTTCACGAACGTCGGAAGGGTACAGCTCCTCAACTTCTCCGGTTCACTAGTTTAGCGTCCTAGCTCGCTGCTTTGCTGTTTTGCTTGCGGTTCGAACTCCGTTCTGCCCCTGTTCGGCCTCTGTTTTGCTGCTCACTGCTCAGGCCACCTGTTTTGACGTTTCAATGAACTGTTCCAAGTTTGTGTGGGTTCTTAGTGCAGTTGTGTGTGATTATTTTAAGGATTATGAATGCAGTCTTTTTATGTTACTATTTTTAAGATTTTGGGAATGTTTTAAGTGTATTTTGCTGCTGTGTTTTAGGGGTTAATTACTGCTGTTTGGGCGTGATTTAGGGACTGGTTTGGGTCAGTTTTGGTGGGAAGGGGGCTGCTGTTCGGGGGTACTTTAGTGGCTGTTGGGGCGTGTTTGGGCTGTCGTTGGGGTATATTTTTCGGTGATGTGTGGAG
Source organism: Zanthoxylum bungeanum (assembly GCA_019454045.1). NCBI lineage: Eukaryota > Viridiplantae > Streptophyta > Magnoliopsida > Sapindales > Rutaceae > Zanthoxylum > Zanthoxylum bungeanum. The sequence goes on from SKCR01031989.1 coordinate 140,072, forward strand.
GCTTAAGGGGTTGCTATTTTCGGTGGTGATTAGGAGTTGTTTTGGTGGTTGGAGGGGGTGTGAATGGCTATTTTATTTTCGGTAATATGAGAGTGTTTGTGGGCTTGTTGTTTTCGGTAATGTGAGGGTGGGG